>CM070838.1:16119442-16396942 GCA_036326025.1 Chrosomus eos
CCCTCAGCGCGGGCCCCGGCCGAGGATTGAGGTAAAGCCCGAGGTCTCAAGGCCTTCCTAGTCTCTCTAGGAAAGTGACGGTGTTCAGATCCCGCTGCGGCCGGATTTCCACCAAAACTTCTCGCTCGTTCAGTTCCATGCGTTGTGACTGTCCCAGTGTATTTCGCAGTGAAGCAGCCGGTGTCTCAGCCCGCTTGCCTGCGCACAAAAGCCGTTTCTATGGCTACCCAGATAAATCCAATAAAGAGTGCATTTTCTGGTGTTCCGGCCACGGCCGATGGTGTTACGAGTGTTGTA
Source organism: Chrosomus eos (assembly GCA_036326025.1). Lineage (NCBI taxonomy): Eukaryota > Metazoa > Chordata > Actinopteri > Cypriniformes > Leuciscidae > Chrosomus > Chrosomus eos. The sequence goes on from CM070838.1 coordinate 16,119,740, forward strand.
AGAATGCCCACGTCCCAGTGCCCATTCCCACACCCAGACACAGCCCGCCACGGTGCAGGGCTAGCACAAATAAAACCAACTCATGTTGGTTGTGCAGAAAATGTAGTGAACGCGCCCATACAATGCCGCTTACACTACACGATGCGTGTCCCTTGGTTTCTGTAAAAACGAAACTAACACACATTTAGTCGGCGCGAGCCGACAGTGTTCTCAGTGCAGTAAATGTGCCCGCTGTTCCGCATTTCCTCACTGACACGCCGAATCCCACGGGATTCACCCCCGCTCGCTTTCTATGCACAACCCGTCACAGAGAAGCTGAGCGCCGCCAGGCTGCCCGCTGTGATTAGCGCGCACCTCGCACGCTGTGAACACAGCGTTGATTCAGTCGGCGCGAGCCGAGTGTTCTCCGTGCAGAAAATGTGCCCGCTGTCTCGCGCCCGCATTTCTCACAGACACTCCGAATCTCACGGGATTCGCCCCCGCTCGTCTTCTCTGCACAACCCGTCACAGAGAGGCTGAGCGCGGCCAGGCTGCCGGCTGTGATCAGCGCGCGCCTCGCACGCTGTAAACACAGCAGTGATTTAGTCGCGCGAGCTGACAGTATTCTCAGTGTAGTAAATGTGCCGCATTTAGTAAATGTGCCCACATTCCCTCACACGCGCCGAATCCCACAGGATTCGCCCCGCTCGCTTTCTCTGCGCGTCCCGCCATAGAGAAGCTGAGCGCGGCCAGGCTGCCCGCTGTGATCAGCGCGCCCCCCGCCTCGAACGCTGTAAACACGGTGCTGTGTTCCCAGTACACAGGGGCTCTCGAGCTGCCGTCCTGCCGCGGCCAGAGCCCAGATTTCATTCTACCCCTAGCTATTCACGCAGATGCGTGGTCAAGGCTTCCCGGGGTATCAGAATGGGTGTTGAACACTATAACGAGAGGCTGTTCGCTACAGTTCGCTCGACGCCCCCGCCGTTATACGGCGCGAGTCGAAACTACGGTGTATAGCGAAGTGTTTCATCTACTTCGAGCCGAGATAGCGAAACTACTGAGAAAAGGGGCTATAGAACCTCTATCTCAGGGCGAAGGGGGCTTATACAGCAGATATTTTCTGGTACCGAAAAAAGATGGTGGGCTCAGACCCATTCTAGATCTGCGACTGCTGAACAGAACGCTCGGGAAGCGCCAGTTCAGAATGCTTACGACCAGGAAAATCCTCGCGCAAGTGCGCCAAGGAGACTGGTTCATGTCAATAGATCTGAAAGACGCCTATTTTCAAATACAAATAGCGTCCCATCACAGGCGATTCTTGAGATTCGCCTTCGAGGGCCAGGCATATCAATACACAGTCCTGCCGTTCGGCCTGTCCATAGCACCCCGTACGTTCACGTAGTGCATGGACGCGGCCCTCGCCCCCCTGAGACTTCGGGGCATGCGAGTTTTGAACTACTTGGACGATTGGCTGATTCTATCTCGTTCACGAACGGAGCTCATAGAACACAGGGCCGCATTACTCGAGCACCTTGAGGAGCTGGGCCTTACAGTCAATTGGGCGAAAAGCTCACTGCTCCCCAGTCGGAGAATTTCCTTTCTGGGAACGGTGTTAGACTCGCTATCCATGACAGCACGCCTGTCACCGGAGCGCGGATTGAATATTCAGCACGTCGCGAGATCCTTCCGCCACGGCTCTATAGTCCCGCTCAGAAGGTTTCAGAAAATGCTGGGTCTGATGGCCTCAGCAGCCTCCGTACTCCAGTTGGGCCTGCTCCGCATGCGCCCACTGCAGCTATGGCTAAAAGCACGAGTTCCCCCAGGGCGTGGACCGCGGGTCTATTTCGCCTCAGGGTCGACCTTCAGTGCGTTTCAGCTCTGAAACCGTGGAAAGTGACCGACTGGTATCAGTCAGGTGTGAGTCTGGGGATCGCCTCGGGTGTGAAGGTGGTGTCTACGGACGCCTCCACATCGGGGCGGGGAGCGCTGCTCGAGGGCAGACCGCTAGCTGGCCTATGGTCAGTACGGGAGAAGCTCCTTCACATAAACTGCTTGGAATTAATAGCAGTCGACAAAGCGCTAAGGCGCTTCTGTCCCCAGATAATAGGCCACCACGTATTGGTCCGGTCGGACAACATGTCAGTGGTGGCGTACATAAATCACCAGGGCGGCGTCAGGTCCCGAAACCTTTACAGGCTGACGGAACGCCTCCTGGTCTGGGCTCAGCACAACCTGCTCTCGCTGAGAGCGGCGCATGTGCCTGGTCACCTAAATGTGGGGCCAGACAGGCTGTCCAGAAACAACGTCCCAGCAGGAGAATGGTCTCTGCACCCGCAGACGATCCAGCTGCTGTGGGAAACGTTTGGCAAAGCGCAGGTGGACCTGTTTGCGTCCCAAGAAAACGCTCACTGCCCGAGATTCTTCTCGAAAAGCCGGGACGCGCTGGCCCATGTTTGGCCCCGCCGCCCCCCCTATATGCTTTTCCCCCTGTCTCACTCCTGCCTCAGGTGTTGGAGCGAATCAGGAGGGAGGGATGCCCAGTGCTACTCATAGCTCCGCTCTGGACAAACCAGTCGTGGTTCCCTGTCCTGATGCAGCTGACCAGCGCTGCCCCATGGCCTTTACCGTTGAGGAGAGACCTCCTCTCTCAGGCGGGAGGCTCGATTTGGCATCCTCGCCCGGATTTGTGGTCCCGGCACGCATGGGCCATCAACGGGTACCCGCTGACCTCCCAGAGGGAGTGTTAAACACGATCGCGTAGGCTAGAGCCCCGTCTACCAGACGGCTCTACACCTCGAAGTGGTCTGTGTTCTCTGCTTGGTGTCAAGCGTAGAGCTTTTCACCTGTAGACTGCGGGGTTACGGAAGTGCTTTCCTTCCTTCAGGAGCTACTGGATAAGGGCAGGACCCCTTCCACGCTCAAAGTATACGTGGCGGCCATAGCAACGTTTGTAAAACCGGTGTCTGGCCAGTCACTAGGAAAGAACGACTTAGTCGTGCGTTTCCTTAGAGGAGCTCGGAGGCTAAACCCTCCCAGGCCCCTTCAGTTCCGACATGGGACCTTTCCACGGTCTTGGAGGCCATGAAAGGTGCCCATTCGAGCCAATCCAGTCGTCAGACATCAAACACTTGTCTTTCAAGACAGCGTTTCTTATGGCTCTCGCTTCAGTGAAGCGCGTAGGGGACTTGCAAGCGCTCTCAGTGAGCGCGTCATGCATGGAGTTTGGACCTAATGACTCAAAGGTCATACTCAAACCGAAGCACGGCTACGTGCCAAAATCCCTCAACACACCGTTCAGGGCACAGGTGATTTCCCTGTCTGCCCTTCCGGTTCTCAATGAGGAGAAGGACGCGAGTCTCCTTTGCCCTGTCAGGGCACTAAGGGCTTATGTGTCCCGCTCGTCTGGTTTCAGACAGACTGAGCAGCTTTTCGTTTCGTTTGGCGGCCGTGCTAAGGGACTTGCCGCTTCGAAACAGAGCCTATCCAGATGGATAGTCGGTGCCATAGCGCTGGCTTACACTTCTAAGGGCCTACAGTGCCCTTTGGGTGTTAGAGCGCACTCCACAAGAGGCATGGCCTCCTCGTGGGCATGGTCTAGCGGGGTTACCCTGCAAGATATTTGTATGGCCGCGGGCTGGGCCTCGCCGTCTACATTTATAAAATACTATAACCTGGAGGTTCCCGCCTTGCAAGCTAAGCTTTTGGCGGTATAAAGTTCAGTGCTATCTGCCCGCTGTGCGGCTCAGATACTGAGTTTGACCTGCGTATTGCTCACTGACCGGTACAGCAGCTCATTAAATTGTCGACACACTTGTGGCCACCCAGTTCAGGCTGAATGTTCACCGTGACGGTATGGTCTATTTGTCACATGATCAGCTCCTTCGGATGCTATTTACAGGGAATGATGCTTCTAGCCTCTCTTCCCTCACTCTCTGTGAGTTTATGGTGATTATGCACTATATGCGCCCCGGGCTTCGGCCCCTGGGACTTTGGTGTTGGATCCCTACCAGCACGGCGTGTTGCATGGTGTTCCCCATAGCGTAAGACATTACGCAGTACGAGAGATACTCTCGTAAGAGAACGTACTCGGTTACTAACGTAACCTCGGTTCTCTCTAGAGAGGGAACGAGTACTGCGTATCTTGCCGTGATTGGAATACGCTCTGGTTCGCTTCGGCGTTGAAAAATCAGAGGAAATACAGCTATCGAGGGTATTATAGGGCGAGACCACGCCTTTACTGGCGGGACATGACGAAATGGGCGCCCAAGCGCCCCCATTCGTCATTACGTCACGCAGTGCCTCACTCGATAGGCTGCAGCTTTTCCAGCAAGGCAGCCAATGGGCGCGCGAGCTGTCTCGCCCTTGTCTGCTTGCTGCTGCAAAAGCGTTTTGCATATTTAAAATTAAGGATAATTTTTGGCTTCAATATCTCGAGGAAAAGAGTATTCCCCCATAGCGTAAGATATTACGCAGTACTCGTTCCCTCTCTAGAGAGAACCGAGGTTACGTTAGTAACCGAGTACGTTTTTTGTTTAGTTTTTTAGGAATGTGGCTGCAGTGCTCAGTGCGATCGAGAATCATTCTGATATATATTTTTTAAATCAATGTTGGAAACAGTTGTGCTGCTTAATTTTTTTTAACCTGTGATAGTTTTTTTAGGATTCTTTGAATAAATTTTTTTTATAACTTTATAAAACTTTTTATAAAACTATAACTTTTTATTCATCAGTGAATCATTCTTAGTTCAGGCTGCCTCACAGCACCTTGGGCCATTAGCCATTGGGGGAGTGTCTTTAGCCTAGTTCCCAGGTGTAAATCACATTAATATTCAGGGCCATTCACACTATCCCGCATACAGCACTGCTGACCCAAAAACTGACGTAAGAAATTCAAATCGTTATATTGCTGTTTGTGAAAGAGTGGTCAGAATGATTTTCACTTCATTTTGAAGTAAAAATTCTAGCCTACAAGAATAGTAACTCAAAAGTATTGTGGACAACTATTCAGTATGTGTTAAATGGCCTTATTGCGGTGAAATTTTTTCCCCCAAAACGTACTAACCACGCATAATATTTTTTTTCTATAAAATGCAAACATGTACATCCATTTTGCTCACATATTATTGTAGCAGAGTTTGTGCTGAATACAGCAAATGTATGTGTTGGCAAATGCTATGTTTTAAGTAGCTGAAATAAGCACAAATGTAAGGGCATGTCAAAACATCTCAAGGGCCCCAAAAACACCTCAGACCCCAGATGGTTAATACACTAACTAAAGTTGAAAAAATGGAAAAGCACAATAGGACCCCTTTAAGAACAACCATTTTACAATATTAAAATTGTAAATTACAATCATATTTACAGGTGTGTTAACTTGTTTTGGCTGAAATTTGACTAAAAAGTACAGCTAAGAATATTTTTAGCAGTACTTATTAGTCAAAGTTGACCATGCTGGTGTTGTACTTACCCTTGACTTTTTGTCTCTTCTCAAGTATTGGGAAATTATTTATTTGTGTTTCTCCAGAAATAGAAAGTGACTGGAAGTGATTTTCAGCATATAGTAACTTCTTCAGCAAAACCTTGAGGTTTCAGTGAACCAGAGCTGGAAAACAAAAACAAAAAAACATTTAAATGTAGCTAAACATTTCTTAAAAATAGGCTCTATAAAAACAAAGAAAAATGTAGCAAGTGTAATCACAATTCCAAAAATTTACAAAAGTAAAGAAGTAGCCTAGTCCCAACAGAGATGTGCCCCATTGGTAATGTTCAGTTTCAGTCCACTTGGTAAAGTGCTCATCTTACTTCAAATACTCTTTTTTTATTTTTTTTACCCAAATGATGTTTATTTTATTGGGTTGTTTTTAACATTTTTGTTTGTCTAACTCAGCTGCTTGGTGATTTTATTTACTGTCAACACATACCCTCACATACCTACCCAGCGCTGGGTCAATGTAACCCAATGTTGGGTAGTCTCTGCCAAACCGGTTTAAACTGGATAAATTTGTTAACGGTTGTTTCTGTTCTGAGAGAAAAGTCCTGAGGGGAAACTTCCAGAATTAAATTAAGACTTGGGAGGAGCCGAGCCCAGACTCACCCCACAGCGCTCAGAACCTCCATGTTCCGGAAGCCCAAGAACCAGGCATCCCACAACACCTATGGTGGGTCAAGTGACCTCCAGCCACCAGGGAGTGAGTGGCAGCAATTTGATGATGTGGATGGTATCCTTGAAGCTACGATGAAGGGAATGGCAGACAGGAAACTCCAAACAATGACGACCATGATAACCAGCATCGGACTAAGGAGAGAGCCAAATGACGAGCTGCCTTTCTTGTAAACCCCGTTTTGGTTTACAAAACAGCTGCTAGGCCAGAAGCACAGTGGCCAACTCACTTGCTCAAAAGAGGAGATAGACGCCTATTTGCATGACACCTATAGCGATGCAGCCCGGGAAGAGGACCTTGGCGAATGCAGACACCTCATTAATCCACCTATACCAACCATTGACTTCAACATCAAAGTACCCAGTTGGAAAGAAATTCAAGCTGTTGTTAAAGGATAATTCTGGTATTTAGCACTTTGAGTCTATTTTCTAGTTTGTTTTGGATGAACTAGAGTGGTGGACACAGAAATTTTGATGATGGGTCCTGTCTCGACTTTTTGACTATTTTAGAATCGCCTCTGAATCGGCATTCAGAGTGGCTGTCTACGGGCATACACAAACATGTCCAGCAAGGCGATTTACTCATAGCATGGCACCCCCAACGCAGCAGCCCGGTGAAAAGCCCGGTGAAAGCATGGCTGTCAACTCTGAATCTGATTCAGCATTAGCACACTATCACATTGGGAACCTCAGCATCACATTCATCTCCAGAACATAATAGCCCTCTCTCTGATGCAGCGATCGACATATGATCCTCTTGGCATAGGTGAGGGCACTCCACCTCCACCATCCAGAAACGCATGGGTTGAATAATAGCTTTAAAAAGACGCACTGTCACACCTGTGCTTGCCCTTTCAGGGAAATGTTAGCTTTCTTACAGTGCTGAATCGCACAGGGGAAATGAACGCGGGACAACTAACAGGGAATAGATGCAAATCTCGCACATCAATGTCCAATGGTCCAATTTTGCTCTCAGAAGAGTTCCCAATACTCTACATGACAGGGACCATATAGTTTTGGGTACAAATATGTGACCCTGAAACACAAAACCAGTCACATGTCCCACTGGTATATTTGTGGCAATAGCCAAAAATACATTGTATGGGTAAAAATGATCGAATTTTCTTTATGCCAAAAATCATTAGGATATTAAGTAAGATCATTCCATGGAGACATTTTGTCCATTTCCTACCGTATATATATATATATATATATAATTTCACTTAAATGACAATTAATGGGTAATTTTTCTTGCCATTTAAGTGAAATTATTGAACTTAAATAGCTTGATAAAAATGATCATTTTAGAAGAAAATTTCAGATGGCATTTAGAGGCTTTTGCATCTGAATTCTTCATATATATATATATATATATATTATATATATATATATATATATATATATATATATATATATATATATATATATAAATTGTGAGTGGATGCAGCAAAATCACAAACATAAATGGACAACAAACCATACATCTATGGAAAGCTTATTTCCTCGGCATTCAGGTGATGTATAAATATCAGCTTAAAAAAATCGAGGGTCACATATATGCTTCAAACATTACCAATTTGCACTTGAAAATATTTTTTAAAAAACCTGTACAAAATAGTTTCTGTAAATAAAGAAAATAACTTTTCTCTGAACTAAATTTGCAATAAAAGTTATATTTATATATATGTAAAATGTATATTTCTGCATGTTTCAGACTGCACTGTGAATGATTACTCTATGACTTTAAAAACTTTTTTTTTTTTTACTTACTCTTGTTTCGGCTCGTCTTGTCTGTTTCGATGATGTGTTAGAGCATCGTTCTGCTTTAGCATCAATATTTGAAGGTGGCTGTGCAGCAATTTTAAACAGGAAAGAAAGTTGCTTTCTGTGTTATTAGAAAAAAAAAGCCACAAAAAATGTGATGAAAAAACACTAGTGTGCTTTCTTTCTTGCACTCCGAAATAAAATACAAACACACACACATGTCATTAAAATGTGCACTTTATCAGTACTTTTATTGGCTTTTGCTACATTGAAAGAATAAAGACGGTAAAGAGGAAAATTATTAGGGACAGAGAGAGGAAATATAATCACTGCCTGTCACGTTTTGATGTATTGAGTTCTGTTTTGTATCTTGTCTTCCCCTGTCTTTTGTGATTTTTGGTTTAGTCCTGTTAGTTTTCCCGCTCCTCGTTTGTGTCCAATTTTCTGCACCTGTTTTCAGTTTATTATCTCGTTTGGTTCAGTTCATTTAAACCCTGTGTTTTCCCTCAGTGTTTGTCGATCGTCGCCTATGTATGGTTGTGTGTTAACCCTGAATTCCTGGAGTTTTGTTCTTGTTTGATTTTGGAAGTTTCATTTTGTTTATTAAAACAATTATATTGAAGCTCCCGTGTCCTCGTCTTCAGTCACCTGCACCCAACCCTGACAGAACGATCGACCACAACTAAAAAAAGGAAAAGAAAGTGAGCCCCATGGAAATACCTATCCTTTTCCAACAAGAGCGCTCACTTGAGGAATATGCGGGACTTTATATGCAGTTGTATTATGATGTGACTCAAGATGAAGAGGAACTAAAACGGAGTTTCTGGGGTGGTCTGAAGGACCCGCGAGTCCAGATATTTCTGGTAGGGGACCTCCATCTATCCTTCCTGGAGTTCGTGGATCACACGCTGTGGTCGTGTGGATCCGAATACCTTGTAGAAGATCTACCACTCCAGCCAGCTCCAAGCCCGCCAACGCCTGAGCCCATCACCTGCACGCCAACGCCTGAGCCCATCACCTGCACGCTAACGCCAGAGCCCATCGTCTGCCCGCCAGAGTCTGCACACCGCATCAGCCCTGCCACCAGATCTGTCCCTGGACTTCCCTGGATGATATCCAGTTTGACTGATCCCCCGCTGATATCATTACGGTTAGCCAAAAAGAAGGCTGCCGAGGCTGGGGTTCAAGTCAGCCACATCCAGCCAGAGCCTGAGCCCGTCGCCTGCCCGCCAGAGCCTGAGCCTGTCGCCTGCCCGCCAGAGCCTGAGCCCGTCACCTGCCGCCAGAGCTGAGCCGTCGCCTGCCCGCCAGAGCCTGAGCCCAGCCCCAAGCTCCCTGAAATGCTGGTTCCGTCCAGTTCCGAGTCCCATGATGCGCCAGAGCCAGAGCCCGTTGACCCAGCGCCAGAGCCCGTTGACCCAGCGCCAGAGCCCGTTGACCCAGCGCCAGAGCCCGTTGACCCAGCGCCAGAGCCCGTTGACCCAGCGCCAGAGCCAGAGCCCGTTGACCCAGCGCCAGAGCCAGAGCCCGTTGACCCAGCGCCAGAGCCAGAGCCCGTTGACCCAGCGCCAGAGCCAGAGCCCGTTGACCCAGCGCCAGAGCCAGAGCCCGTTGACCCAGCGCCAGAGCCAGAGCCCGTTGACCCAGCGCCAGAGCCAGAGCCCGTTGACCCAGCGCCAGAGCCAGAGCCCGTTGACCCAACGCCAGAGCCAGAGCCCGTTGACCCAGACCCAGAGCCCGTTGACCCAGACCCAGAGCCCGTTGACCCAGACCCAGAGCCCGTTGACCCAGACCCAGAGCCCGTTGACCCAGACCCAGAGCCCGTTGACCCAGACCCCGTTGACCCAGCGCCCGTTGATGTCAAGTCAGTTCCCGATCCTGAGCCTGTCCTCCCCAAGAAAATTTTGGGGGGGCGCTATACCCCTTTCGTTGTGGCCGGCCAAAGATCCATGGAGGCCTGAAAAAATAACACCGCCATGGCCACCCGAAGGGTCCTCACCGCCATGGCCACCCGAAGGGTCTTCACCACCACGGCCGCCTGAAGGGTCTTCACCGCCGTGGCCACCCGAAGGGTCTTCACCACCACGGCCGCCGGAAGGGTCTTCACCGCCGTGGCCACCCGAAGGGTCTTCACCGCCATGGCCACCTGAAGGGTCTTCCCCGCCATGGCCACCCGAAGGGTCCTCACCGCCGTGGCCATCCGAAGGGACTGCTCCGCCCTGGCCACGCCCACAGCCTGCACCGTCGTGGCCACGCCCACAGCCTGCACCGTCGTGGCCACGCCCACAGCCTGCACCGTCGTGGCCACGCCCACAGCCTGCACCGTCGTGGCCACGCCCACAGCCTGCACCGCCGTGGCCACGCCCACAGCCTGCTCCGCCCTGGCCACGCCCACAGCCTGCTCCGCCCTGGCCACGCCCACAGCCTGCTCCGCCCTGGCCACGCCCACAGCCTGCTCCGCCCTGGCCACGCCCACAGCCTGCTCCGCCCTGGCCACGCCCACAGCCTGCGCCGCCATGGCCACGCCCACAGCCTGCTCCGCCCTGGAGGCTTCCCGGACCTGCACCCTCGTCAGCCTCCAGGGCGCCCACCCTCCCACCCCTTTGGATGTTATACGGCGCGAGGACGCGCCTTCCTGACACTGCCCAGAATCAAACTTGCATTTGATGTCTGTCTTGGTTACGTTTCATTATCAACCTTCATTGCTGATCAGGATTTTGAGTTTTGATACTTTTCAATGAACACAACGTGCAATTATATGCAAATATTTACAGCCATAAAAAAAAAATATATATATATATATATATTATATATCCTTATCCGTAGTCTTAAAGGAATATTACAGGTTCAGTAAGGTTAAACTAATTCAACAGTATATGTGTAACTAATTTAAACTTTTCCTCAAATTTTCTTAAAAAAAGATAAACATGGAGGCTACAGTGAGTTAATCAATGGAAGTGAATAGGGCCAATTTCTGGAGGATTTAAAAGCAGAAATGTGAAACTTATAATGTTATAAACGCACTTACATTAATTCTCATGGTAAAACTCCTGTATTATTCAGGCCATAAAGTTGTTTAAATCATTTTACTGGCATTTTAGGGTTTATGACATTGTCAAGGCAAAGCTGTAAAATTAAATGTAATGTTACACAGAAAAGATTGGGATCATCAATTGTGTGGCTATACTGTACAATTAAGTATTTTAAAGCTTAATCATGCGTATCACTGTAACAAATGAATCAATTAATTAGTCCAGTCCAGTGATTCGCGGGTTGATCCAAAATGAGCGGGTGCCTGCGAACACCCGCGGTTACCCGCGGTTACGAGTTAGCCAAAAATATTTTTAATGATATTCGGGTCCCGGTCGGTCAGGTCGTTTGAAATAAAGATGTCAATTAAACCTTTGCATTTATATAGTACTAGACACAATTTTCTATGAAATACATAGGCCTACACTTTATTGGCTGAATAACTGGCACGAAGATGACGCACGAGCTTAGTCTAAACAGTTCTCGGTTCTGTTGTGGTGATCCGAGAGCCGCTGAACCTGTGTGTTCAGTAGGCCACGCGGATACACAGTATCAGATGCTCGTGCTCATAACTTCTCTCAGCAGTGGCACCAACATGTCTCAGTTCAGTGAACTGTTGGAGTTTCTAGAGTAAAATATACTCTGGGATATTGGTTTATTTCGATTCGGAGAGACTGTCAGGCATGTCTGAAACTGAAAGGGAGTAACGTTAGTAACTTTTGGATCAGCACTGACGCAAGATGCGAACTGTTTCGAACGATTCAGTCCGATTTAGTGTACTGGTTCGACCGGTTCACTAAAAAGAACCGGTTCAAAAGAACGATTCGTTCACGAACCGGCCATCACTACAGTCTGCAGGAGAGATGGAGGCGGCAAGAGAAAGGTGAAGACTGGGGAGTGGAAGCTCCACATACACAAATAGAAAGAGCAAAGTGTGGGAGACATTTCATTTGCCGAAATAATGAAAGAAGGTGACCAAAGTGTTGGCTTTGTCATGTGTACTTCTTGCGATGCTGTGTGTTCTTTCGATGTGTAACACACATTTGTGTTACACGTCTATGGCCCAATGACGCTACGATGAGCATTTACTACTTTTAAAATATGCTGGTCAGGAAGCGGGTCGGGTACATTATTTTCTTTCTTTTTTTATGCGGTCCGAGTTGCGGGCGGGTTAGTTGAAAACGTCGATCGGGTGCGGGTTGTTTATACATCGACCCGCACATCACTGGTCCAGTCATATTAGCAAATTACATGGACAGGAACACTGTACGCTAAAATAATACCACAAAATCACACATTCATATTCACTCATAAAGGTGAGAGATGCACTTCATAGAGATGTCTGGCCACAACCGTGATCAAATCTCAACATCAGTGTCTTGCTGCAAGTGTGCAACACTGGGCAATTTACCACACATCCTGTTATGACATAGTATCAGAATTTGTTTACATAACACACTGATATTTAACTGTCACTGGCTTTTCTAGTTTTGTAGTTCAGGTGGTCCTTGGGCTTCATTTATAAAATATTTTTTATAGATGTGATCTTAGAGTATGTGCACACTAAAATCCGCAACAATGTTCATGTATATATATATATATATATATATAAAAAAGTGCCACATCAGGGTCTAAGATCTGAAACATCAGGGTCTTCCAATATCACTAAGGATCCACCGAGCTCTCATTCCTCTGTCTCCACATTGGTCTCTCGTCACCCTGGTTTCACTGTGGACTTCCAGGCTTCCAGCTGCGCCCTACACCCCTTCGGCTTCATTGGGCTCCTCCTTCCCGCTGGCTCCACCTTGCTCCTCACTTCCTTCAGTGTCACTCCACTCTGCAAGGTCCCCGTCTTTGGCTTCACCTTGGACTTCCAGGCCTGCAATATTGGCCCAGGCTGTTATCCCTGTTACTTTGCCCGCAATCTCCACCTCTGTCCATTGGCCACAAGGCTCCATCCAGGAGAGCCATCACAACTCCACCTTGGCTCCTCCCTCTGTCAGCTCCGACATGGTGTTGCCCTCAGCCGACTGCACCTTTGCACCTTATCCTTCACATGCTCCACATCATCTTCGTCCTCCTCCAAACCCCCTCCATCATTTACATTGTGAGGACATGCCTTACGGGAGAGGTGTAATGTCAGATGTATCTTAAGATTCATTGTGTTTTAGTTCATGTATTTTGGTTTCTTGTAAATGCTTTCAGTGTAGCGTTCTTCTAATCCTTGTTCATTTTCCTGGTTACTCATATGTTCACATGTCTTCCATTTAGTTCATTGTTAACTGTGTGTATATATACTCCCTGTTCTGTTCAGTTCCTTGTCAGTTCAGATCATGTTATTTGGTGTTAGTTCTAGTATTCTACTGTGTGTATCCTCCATGATTATTAAAGTATAGGCCTATCTCTGTTGGATTTTCTGCATCATGCATTTACTTAAAACCACAGTGAATGTGAAATTAATAAGTTTGAGTTTAGAATGTTTGCTTAAAAAGTGTAGTACGTCATTTGTTTTTATTAGTATATAACCTTGTAGAAACATAAGAGTAAAATAAAAAAGGGGGCAGGGGGCTTTTGGGAGGTCGTCTTGGGCATTCAAATCCTAGGCTGAAAATAAGCCCAACTCTGACCATTGTCATTAAGACTAGTTAAAAACTAAAACATCAGGGAAATTCACAAACAGAAAATAAGACACTGCAGAGAATACAGAGAGAAATATGAAGCTAATGTCACATTCCTGTCTTATGTGGACTTATTTCATGTTCTCTGCCATGTTTTGTAGTCCTGAAAACTTTGACAATCAGAATAATGTCGCATTTGGTTCTTTTTGAATTGGACATGAGGTGGAAGCTGACTTTCACGTCTGCCTGTACTGTATGTTTGATTTATTCATTTCTGGTCATGCTTATTGGCTGGACACATTTGGACATGCTCATTGGCTCATCCGGTGCTGTGCAAGAACAGTGCATTCAACTTCGAATGTGCATCTTCTGCCATCAACTAAATATCCATTTGAAAAGAACAATTTGTACAATAATCGAACAGCACAAAAGCTCACATGGTATAGTATCATGTTTAAGTACTTTGAAACACGAGTCACAACACTCCACAAAAGAGCTCAAAGCCTTGAAGATACAAAATGAAATGGTTCTTTAAAAAAAAAAAGTTGTATCTCTCTTTTGCTTCACAGCATACTTTTTCAGTTTTCGATTTGCAACATCAATTTGCTTGACACTTGTTGGCACAGTCCCATTTATCTGTCCTGGAGGAAACTGAATGCACGTTTTAGACATTTCAATTTGAAACTGACGCAAAATGTACAAAAAGCAATTTTTGCATATTTTGCACAAATATCACCACATCCACAATATTTTCAAGAGACTTTTTAAAAATAAAAACACCAAGGAAATTACGTGTTAGAAGAACTTTTTTTTTAGATTTATTAAGCAAAATGCAAATAAAAGGATGAGTTATGGGGATAAAGGGAAGTATATGGAATAAAAATCGATGACGGCTGCATCTCTAACCTTATAGACTACAACACTTCAGAAAAGCTTGCAGTGCAGAACAAACACACATCCTGTTATAGAATGATAACCATCGTTCACACAGACAGAGAGAAGAAATGTAACGGTCTAAACGTCTTCCTTGAGAACTTAACTTAACTATTCTGATTAGGGAAATCTTTCTTGCTCAGTTAAGCCTTTCTTGAATGCCTAAATTTACAATTCTGATTTCTGAAAGGTTTCACGGGTACAGCTTTCACTGACATTACATAGGTTCTAATTTCTACATTAAACGTTCTGATTTAATTATCTTTGTTTAATTTTTTTACCATCTCAAAAACAGCTGTTTTAACAGGAATGCATTGACTTATCTACTGTATGTAAAAACTATAAAAACTACATCCAACAACAGAGATGATAATGGTTATTCGAAACAAAAGTGAGACATCTTAATTTGAACTTCAGCATTTCAAAAAAAAAAAAAAAATCATTAATTTCATAATTTTTTTTTAATTTTATCATAGAAACTTAATAACATCCGTAATGTTTCATTATCTTTTAAAGGTGGCATGTATTGGCATTAGCATCTTGTGGTGTGTTTAGCCCTAGGCATGCATGAGAAAAGCTTGCTCACAGTGCAGTAAACCACACAGTAAACCACACATCCTGGTATTACAAAGAAACAAGACAACACATCTAAACAGAAATGAAAGTTGTACCTTGGCGAAAGTTTAAATCTATGTCCATTTATGAATATTTATAACCTTAAACAGTTGTTTGACATGTTGTATTTAGGCAGACGGGTGCTGTACTTCCACTTCCGAGCTG
The DNA here is from genome assembly GCA_036326025.1 of Chrosomus eos. Classification (NCBI taxonomy): domain Eukaryota; kingdom Metazoa; phylum Chordata; class Actinopteri; order Cypriniformes; family Leuciscidae; genus Chrosomus; species Chrosomus eos. The sequence continues at coordinate 16,135,003 of CM070838.1, forward strand.
CTGAGAGATGTTTGCTGTGTTGGTTCATCATGTTTATCCAGTTGCTCCAAAGTTCTGCTTTTACAGTCGTTATAAATAACAGCAGTCATGACTGAAACACAGAGGACTGACAGTAGAGCTAAAGCTGAAAGCTAAAACAAACAAACAAACAAACAGTAGCCGCGTTTCCATTACCCTTCAAATTGCGCAAATTGGAATTGCGAATTGAAATTACGCTCAATGGAAACACGTCAATTTCGCAAAAACTCCCATTTATCGCAAAAAAGTTTTTACGCTCGCATGAGGAGGTTTTTCAGGCAATTCGAAAAAGGGATATTTCGCAAAACTGCAATGGAAACAGTTTTTGCGCAATAACAGTCACCTGACTTAGAAGACGCGGTGTGTTTGGGGTCCGTGATATACGCAAATAATAATAGGCCTAGGCTAATAAATATCATCTTTATTATAACAGTTATTAGGCTACATATTTAGAAGACGCTTTTATCCAAAAAAGGAACAAAGCAATTCGTCAAATGTCATACATAATGGTTAGACAACAATAATACAGCGCTAAGATTATCACAAATAAACACAAGATTTTGATGCATATCCAAGTGTTTGCTGAGCTCGCATGGCACGGAGGCGCGGCCGCGAATACTTGCTTTTTCCTATCAACAGTAGAAACAACTTAAAATAATATAACAGAAAATAATAATACATTATTCGCAACTATGATTTTATTTGTGTAAACTCATAATAACAAGAAATCGTTGTGCTTTTGTAAAATAAAACAATCATGCGCTTTCATGATCTCCGTGAACTGGAGCGCGAGAACTGAAACAAAGTATAGCCTGGGCTAAAGCTTGAAATGTCCACTTTAAAACGAACAAATTCGAATCGATGCTTCTGCTTATGTAATCAGAAAGGTGTAGGCCTATTTCTCTCTGGTGCATTCGCGCGGCGCGCCTCAGCAGAGATGGTTTTTAGCCGACACTGATTTAGAAAAAAATAGTTTATTAATAAACAATTAAAATGCCTCGTTATTTTTTCAGAGACATTTATTATCATTAGCCTATAACTTACCTAATTCACCTTTCTGTATTCTGTGGTTCCAGAGACATAAATATGGCTCTTCTCATTCAGTATACTGCGGGAAAAATATAATTTCCAGGTTCTAATTTGGCCTTAGAAAACCATTACAATCGACTTTTTTTTCGTATTAAGTTGGGAATATTATAAATGTTTAATAAAGGGGCAAAAAGTCATAAACAAACATCTGAAATTTAGTCGATATATTATTATTTTTGCGCAGCATTTGTGTAGCCTACAGTTAAAAAAAATGGTGTTTAACTTTGCATTTTAAAAAAAAAACAACCACCGTTAATTTTTCGTTTTGAACACGGGTTAAATAAGGAAAAACGAATGGACACAAATGTACACTGACAGTTTGGACAGAGTTCTTTATTAAATTCATAAAAGAAACAATAATTAGGCTAAAGCAATACTGGATTCTAAACCTCAAAGAAATGCCACAATCAAGACCTCGGAGCAGAAATGAGAGAGAAACACCCAGAAACTCCTTATGCCGTTCGCAGTATAAGGGTCTTTCCCTGCCATTAATGCTTGGATAAATGCTATGCACGTCTCCTTCCATTAATAATAATAATAATGTCTAGTGTGGATGTGTAATGTCCCGTTGTCATGATGTTTAAATGACTTATCGCGAGAGGAAAAAAAGGACGTTGTATCGCATAACATCAGTTAATGGAAACGCCGTCATTTCGCAATAGTTTTTTATCGACATTTAGAAAAAATCGCAAAAGTTTTGCGCAAATCTGTAATGGAAACGCGCCTAGTGATAAGATGGAATAACAGTACTGATATTCATCAAACATGCCTTTCCATTTAGTGTTTTGTTGTTGGTTTTTGCAATTAATAGATTTAAACCAAATACAACTTACATCCAACCTGTTATATAGATAATTTAATCTTTAGCTATTATAATAGTGGCAAGTTTTAGGAAATGTACCCGTAATTAAAGTTTAAAAATGTTCTTCTAATACATTTACATTGAACAGGGTTCCTCAAATCCAGTCCTGTTGGCCCATTGTTCTGCAGAGTTTAGCTCCAACCCTGATCAAACACACCTGAACAAGCTAGTCAAGTTCTACAGAGTTACAGGTAGGTGAGATGGATCAGGGTTGGAGCTAAACTCTGGAGAACAGTGGGCCTACAGGACCGGATTTGAGGAACCCTGAAATAGAACATTAGAATGTTGGTCATCATGATCATTTGCATACTGAACAGTGATGGGTCTTCTTTCTTATATTTGAATTACAAATTGAATTAAATGACAAAAGTTACATTAACATTATTTTATATGTGCTGGTATTTCCTTTGGAAACTGCAAATGTATCTAAAAACTTAGTGATTTTAAGTGGTTTAGTTGATGTGTAAAATCACTGTATACAGCCTTGAGAATGTTTAACATTATATTTGCCAAATAACATCAGTCCATGATGTCATGATTAATACATCATCTTGTGTTTTAATGGTGTGTTGACAAATATAAAGGCCTAGTTTAATAAAACGATTAAAAACTGTACAGTACACTCACCCTGGAGTAGAAAGTGATTCTTTCGGTCAGTTCTAGCAGGTCTGTTGCGTTCACTCCAGTGGGTTTACACCATTTAATCTGGAGTTCTTCATCCAGCACGTAATCTCCTTCCCAGTGTACCATGCCACAAGCGACATATTCCCCATCAAACAACAACAGAAAGACCCACAATGAAGGTGGAATAAAAAAACTCTGCAAAATGTTTCGAATTACGTCTGCAAGGCCTTCGAATGAACATCATGACAGTCAGAGCCAGAAGAGAAGGTCCAAGAAAGACGAAGCTGATCAGTGTCACGTTAAGACCCGGGGTACATGGGCACGAAAATCCCCGATCCATTAAGAATTCCAATCCGATTAATATCACAGTAAATGGGAAAGTGGCAAATCCAGGAGTTCCCTTATCGAAAAGGGAACTTCGAGATGCGTCGAAAACGCTACGGGAACGCCTTCTGCGTGATTGCGTCTGACTCATAAATGCCAACTAGTCCAATGGAAAAAGGGAATGAGCGTCACGGGCGGGTGACGTCATGACCAGGAAATGATAAAAGCACTTCCGCTGCGAAACGCCAGTTAGCTTCTGTGCCTCAGCAAGCGATCTGTGTCATACTGTCTTGTCTATTTATTGTTGTCTGTTACAATATTGTTGGTATCGGTATGGCGAAACAAATGTACAAACAGTGTGTTCCTCCCTGCCCGCGTTTATTTAAACGGGCGGGGACACACACAAGCTTTGTGTCATTTGTTTGGGAGTAGAGCATGCGGTCTCTGCCTTTGAGACTGTGAAATGCTACCAAATATAGCATGCTCTGCTCTCGCCTGTCACTCTGTATAATAGTGGCAGACTCGCGATTCTCAGGGATCAGGACCCGCATTTGCCGAGGCAGCGCGGAGAATGCATTCCTGGGGATCGCAGAAGGATCTTTTTGGAGGGGTGGGAGACGGGTCCGAGGGCCTTTTCTTCTTCCTTACCCGGAAGATCCAGCGCTATCTCCCCGGTGTCGGAAGCACGCTCTGCGGTTTCTTCCGCCCGGGGAGAGAGAGCCCTTTTTCCCTTCAAATACTCTTCCTCCGAGGAGGTTAAATGTTTGAGTATAGAAAGTGAAAGCACACACACTGTTGATTTAGATTCCCCATCTATTTCTCCAGCATATGATGAGCTGGTGGAGGTTTTGTCCCGTGCTGTTAGTAAATTAAATATTTAATGGCCGGCTGAGAATAATCTGAGGCCGGATCTGAGGACCGTTCTTCAGGCGAAGAAAACTTCGGTTTAAAAAAAAAAAAAGAGGTCTTGATGTTTAGGCGTCAGGCCTGTGAGGACAGCCCCGACCGAAGTGGAGTGGTGTACACCTCATTACACGGTGCCCGTTCCATTTCGGGGTCCTTACGAGACCCTCCTGCTAACCCTGCCACCTCCGGTGCTTCAGGGCGCAGCGGTCTCCAGCGAGTCGCTGATGCTATGCTGTGGCAGAGCATTGGTTTCGCGCCCTCTGAGGGGGGCTTTAGAGCAGTCAGGTCAGGTAGTTCCTGCCATTATGTTTCAGGCTCCAGATTTGGCTCTCTCAGTAACACCAGAGACCAGCCTCGAGAGGCTGGTTCCCTTAGTAAATTTTCTGGCAGCGTGAAAGCTTCTGCTGAATATTTCTCGTTGGGTCCTGTAGATTGTAGAGAAGGTTACAGAGTCCAGTTTGGTTCTCGTCCTCCTTGTTACAACGGGGTGTTGCCCACAGTGGTGCATCCCGAGCAGGCTCTGGTAATGGAACAAGAGGTAAAGGCCCTGTTAGCAAAGGAAGCTATAGAACAGGTGTACTCACCCGACCGAGAGTCGGGTTTTTACAGCCGTTATTTCATTGTTCCAAAGAAGGATGGAGGGTTGCGTCCCTTTTTAGATCTTCATCTGTTAATTAGGTCAGTTCAGAAACTAAAGAATACCAATATCGGGTTCTTCCTTTTTGTCTAGCTTTATCACCCCGCACGTTCACGAAATGCGTGGATACAGCTCTAGCCCCCTTGGGCTTCAGAGCGTACGTATTCTGAACTACATCGACGACTGGCTGATTCTGCGGAATCGGAGCAGTTGGCGGTTCGGCACCGAGGTGTCGTTCTCGCTCTTATGCAGATGTTGGGGTTGATGCTCAATACCAAGAAGAGTGTGCTTTCTCCAGTATTGAGAACCACTTTCCTTGGTGTGGTATGGGATTCAGTGACAATGCGGGCCACTCTGTCGCCCGTTCGTTTAGATCCAACGGAATTCCTTTTGGCATGCTGTACATGAGACCTTTACAGTGCTGGCTCAGGACCAGAGGGTTCTCCCGAGGGGAAACCCACTTCGCATATCAAGGCACGCGGCTATGCTTTCGTGCCTTAGTTATATGTAGTAAACACTGGTTCTTTACCCAGGGTCCGGTGTTGGGAGCTCTTTGCCATCGAGCTATTATCTCGACAGATGCTTCCCTCACCGGCTGGGGAACGGTAATGGAAGGCCGCTCGGTTCAGGGTCTGTGAAAAAGCCATCATCTTTCGTGGCACATAAAATGCCTGGAGATGATGACCGTCTTCAATGCGTTGAGACATTTCCTTCCAGACCTAAGGGGCCATCATTTGCTTGTTCGAACAGACAACACATCAGTGGTCTCTTATCTGAACCGTCAGGGGGGTCTGCGGTCGCGTCCGCTTTGCAAAAAACTGGCGCACCAGATCCTCCTGTGGTCTCTGGGGAAGGTACTCTCTCTGAGGGCAGTGTATATTCCTGGAGACCAGAATATAGGAGCAGACATCCTGTCGAGGCAGGAGCTGAGGCCAGGGGACTAGACACTCCACCCCGAGGCGGTGGAGAAAATCTGGGAGGCTTATGGCCCAGCAGAAGTGGATCTGTTTGCGTCTCAGAATACGACGCACTGTCCTCTTTGGGTTTCATCTACTCACCCAGCCCCCCTGGGGCTGGTTGCTGTGGTGCAGACGTGGCCGAGGCTACGTCTTTACGCCTTTCCCCCTGTTGCTCTGCTCCTAGGAGTTCTGGAGCGAGTCCGTCGGTATGGAATAAGCCTACTGCTAGTAGCACCACGCTGGCCAAGTCGGATCTGGTTTTCGGACCTGATCCATCTTCTAGACGGTCCTCTGTTGGGGGGTTGGCCTCTGAGGGGGCCCAACTCATTTAGAGTGGTCTCTCAACTGAGGTTGTTGAGACCGTTCTAGCTCCAGAGCTCCCGCTACGAGGAAACTTTATTTACTATTTCGAGAGTTTTTTCACGTCTTGGTGTTACCAGCGTTAGTGGAATCCGGTTAACTGTTCAGTAAACACAGTACTTGAGTTTCTGCAAGAACGCTTTGTGTCAGGTCTATTCCTTCCACACTTAAGGTATACGTGGCGGCCTTTGTAAAAAAAAGAGCTTTCCACGCCCTGGTGGATGGGACGTTTTGGGTCGAGACCCCCTGATCACTCGTTTCCTTCGTGGCACCTTGAGGCTGAGGCCTGCAACTTGCACTAGGGTTCCAGCTTGGGACCTAACTATAGTTTAGGCCTATCTGGGGCTCTCTTTGAGCCCTTAGATTTGGTCTCAGAGAATTCCTTTCTTTTAAGACTATTTCTGCTAACTATTCGTCCCTTTGAGTCAGACCTTCAGGCCCTTTCGGTCCCCAACTGCCTGAGTGCACCGGGGGTGGCCAAGCATAAAGTTGCCTACCATTATTCCGAGGCCTATTGTGCTGCAGGTTTCTGTCCTCTTCCAAGTTTTCGGACCAGGAAAAAGCTGACCTCTTGTGCCCAGTGTACCACTGGACACTTATATGTTCAGACATCCTCAACGAGGAAGTCTGACCTATTACTGATTTACTTTGGATCACCTAAGAAAGGTCTTCCTGCTTCTAAACAGACGGTCAGTAAGTGGATAGTTGAGGCTATTTCACTTGCATGCGAGTACTCGGACCAGCCTTGTCCTTTGGTGGTCCGAGCTCACTCGACTAGGAGTATGGCGGCTTCTAAAGCCTTACTGTATGGAGTTTCTCTTCAAGATGTCTGTGATGCGGCGGGCTTCCTTTCCGCTCACATTCGTCAGATTTACAGTTTAGACCTGGATGCTAAGGCCCCAAGTTCTCAGGTGCTTAGTGCTTAGTTCAACAGACTGACACTCAGGTACTTAAATTATGGCGCATTGGGTATTCTCGTTCCCGTAGCGTTTTCGACGCATCTCGAAGTTCCCTTTTCGATAAGGGAACGTCTCAGGTTACTATTGTAACCATAGTTCCCTGAGAACAGGGAACGAGACGATGCGTCCCTCTGCCATACTTCTGGCGTCCCTGCGATCGGCTTGCTTCTGCAATTTCGAAGCTAACTGGTGTTTCGCAGCGGAAGTGCTTTTATCATTTCCTGGTCATGACGTCACCCGCCCGTGACGCTCATTCCCTTTTTCCATTGGACTAGTTGGCATAGATGCTTCAGACGCAATCACGCAGAAGGCGTTCCCGGAGCATTTTCGACGCATCGTCTTGTTCCCTGTTCTCAGGGAACTATGGTTACAATAGTAACCTGAGACGTTTTTCTTAGCGGTTTTTCCAGATTGTTCGCAAATTGTTCTGGTAGCGACATCTTCCAGTGTAATTCTGGTTACTTTTATGAGGGTTTCCACATCTCTTACCGTCTGTTCTATGGAATGCATCCGCTTCTCCTGAAATCTAAATTATACTGGAGCAAACCGGTTAAACAAGGAAGATAACATTTAATAATTCTATATATACACGCAAAACAAATAAGCCCAGTTAAATTTGCAAATAGCCTAAGTTATGCAACAGTGCACATTTCAGTCACTACTAAAACACATTTAAAATGGCAATAAAAACCATTTATTTCATAGTTCTTGGTCCAAAATCACATTAGGTGTATCTATATGTATTCCAATTCATTTCCTTTCGTTCTGGATAGGTAAAGTGTGCAGTCAAAGGGCGGGCAGGGGGCAAATTGCGTTGGTCGCTTGACTTCACACACCAGCCCTGAAAAACAAAATCCAATTTAAATGGAATGCACCAACACACTGTACACATTAACAAACTTATAGGTTAAAATAATACATTTGGGGAATGCAACCTGAAATGACATAAAGTACGAGTTTAAAGCTAAAATTGCTACTCTGGTTAGAATACCTGGTTGTTTTTGCGCACTTTATTGATTTGAGGTGAAAAAATAAGACTAAGGGCCCTATCTTGCAACAGGCGCAAATGACTTTGTACACTGACGCATGTATCATTCCTATTTTGCACCCACTAAACTAGGAAATGAACTTGCGCTCCCTGGGCGGTTCAGCGCAGAAATGAAGCGCGTTTCGGCGCAAACAATCCCTAGTGCTATTTTGCACTTCCAGAAAACAATTCCGCCACTGACCAAAAAAAAACTTGGTCTAAAGTCAGTGGCGCGTTGCGCGTTGTTCATAATGCTATTTTAAGCGCGCATGCTTGGCCATAATGTAGCGGGAGCACAACGCGCATACACTTTGATTCTCTCATCAACATAGATGCAGCAGTTTTTATTTTTGCAAATCATACATTATAACAGGGAAATATATTACCACACGAGGGAAATCATTGTGGTGTCCATGAAGATGTGAAAAAATAGGCATAAAGCACATTTACCCAAAATTTTCAGGCAAATTGTAGTAATGACGGATCAGACCTGTTTGCCCAATAGTGTCAAGAGACATATGTATATAAGGACATCTGACAAATTAGTTTGTCCGTCAAGAACCAGGAAAAAAAAATCTGAAGACTGCAAAATCACCTTTACCATAATATAAGTACATTAAAAACCTTACTCTTTAACTTACCAGTTAAGTTGAGCTTTCTCATATTTTTTTCTATTGATTTGGGTGGGTTTGTCCCATCCCCAATGTCACTTCTCTTTCTTTTACGGCCCTGACGAGAACATCGATCTCCTCGGCTGTGAACCGATTCTGAAGCGCTCGCCTGGTGCGCGCGCCATAATAATAACAATCCGCCATGCAACATGCGCACCTGCTCTTAAAGGTTATGTTGGATGACGCTCTAATTGGTTTATTTCACGTTACGCCCAAACCACACCTATGAATAATGAAGCTGTTTCAGACCAACCCCTTTTAAACTTGCGTCGGGCGCAAGAGTCATTTATCCCGCTGGGAAAATAGCAACAGCGCCCAAGACCCGCCCACAAAGTTACTTGCGCTTTGCCACTTGCGTTTCAGATCGTTAAAAAAGGGCCCTAAATGTCCTTATGGGATTTTGACTAAATTAAAGAGAACAAAGAAAATTCTGTTTTACCAACCAAGCAAAACTCTAAAAGAAGTTTAGAGTTTAGATTGGGCACGGAATCATAAACCTATAGACCTTTTTACACCACCTTGAATGTTTCAGCACATTTTTGAACACCGAATCCGAAATTTCAACGCAATCGAAATTTGGAACTGTCTTACGTTTTGGCTAATTGGTGGCTAATTTCTTACAATCTCATTTCTACGTTTTCGTAGGATTTGCTTATTCCCCAGTAGCGGTTGGGTTTAGGGCTGGGGTTTGGGGAGTTTTTTCTTCTTCAAAAAATCATACATTTTTATACAATGTTAATGTTTATGTTTTCCCATGAGATTGGGTTGGAAATTTCGTACCATCATGTTACTTGTTATGTGACTGTCTGATGTTTAATGTCAAAAAATTAATTCAGGTACCCAAACCAGGGTTTAAAAAAATGATAATAACATGAAATAAAAACTAAACCTTAATAAAAACTATATAGACAATACAAAAACTAAAACTAACAATAATAAACTATAATGGTATACAATAATGATAAACTATAATAGTTTAATTATTTTTATATATACATATTTATATATACATATATATTTATATATACATAATTCTGTGGGTTTTTTTTCTAAAACAAAGTTTGATTTAGTGTTCTTTTAGTATCATCGATATACTATTATGGTATATACTATTATATATATATATATACAGTATATATATATATATATATATATATATATATATATATATATATATATATATATATATATATATATATAATAGTATATACCATAATAGTATATCGATGATACTAAAAGAACACTAAATCAAACTTTGTTTTAGAAAAAAAACCCACAGAATTACGCATTGGTGACATAGGTCTCCGTTTTGATTTGGGTTTTTTCCGCAAACTTTTCTTTGGTTTAGTCACATTGGTATGTGTTAGCTGGTCTTTTGTTTTTAATAGGCCTCATTTATGAAACACAAGGAATTCATGGAAAATGTTGTTTGTAGAACTATTCCTATGTATACTGCCAATCTGAACTTAATGCGAATGAATGTAAGAATTGGTATACAAATAGACAGCCCATTCTCACCCCAAGGCGTCATCTAACTGACGCCTTGGGAATCAGTTTGACCATGCTTCAATATTCGACGTTAAAGGTACCCTTTAGCGTCAGTTATTTGACGCGATCCCAGGGCGTCATCTAACTGACGCGTTACCCTTAGCGTCAGTTAGATGACGCCCTTCTACCCAGACCTAAACCTACCCGCGTCATCTAACTGACGCGTTACCCTTAGCGTCAGTTAGATGACCCCCTGGGATCGCGTCAACTAACTGACGCTAAAGGGTACCTTTAACGTCGAATATTGAAGCATGGTCAAAATTGTCAGTTAGATGACGCCTTGGGGTGAGAATGCGTTGAAATAGATTACACTGCAATTCATGAGAAATCAGTCATCCCACAGATATTGACAATTGTCAGCAAGCGATTGTATTGGCTAACCCCCCAATCGCGCTCTCTCTCTCTTATTATCTTTATCTTATCTTTTGCAAGCTTTTCTCATCTTATTCATCAAGCTTTTTGTAATGAGATGTTTCTTTGTAATTAATCGTGAAATTTACTTGCAACTTGCAAGTGAAATATTTTCTACATCAAATCAAATGTTTTGATACTGATAATTTCCATCTTCACTGTCTCTACTCAATCGAAATTTGGAAAAAACAGAAGTTGTTTACATTTTTATGCAGCATGTGTGTTTGTAATCTCTTTTGGACTGCATGAGGGAGAACATATCAGTTGTAGAGTTAGATGTGAAGTGTTTTCACACATTTTCTAATGGCCCTTGTTTGTTGAGAACTTGATTTCTTGATTAATGAGCACGTCATGTCTCTTTCCTGTCGAGACGTGCAGCACAGATACCTTTAAATGTTGAAGAAGTAGAACGACACAGAGCCAGACAAGGGGTAAGTCTACAGTCATTCAATTTAAAATAAATAAAATTCAATGGAATATTTAAAGATGATTGAATATAATATGTTGCAATTAAAACACATTCATATTAAATAGAATATTATTGAACTGTGAAAATGTTCAAAAAAAGTGTGTATGTATTATTAATTTCCTGTTACACATTCACTGAAACATGCATTTTCTGCTTTGCAACTATATGTAATAAACACACAAAGTGCTTTCTCTGAACAACTTTCAGTTTGAACTCCTTGCATTGCTGAACAAAGCAAGCTCAAGATCACAAGATTATTTTTGTGTTACAGGTAAGTGCAATAAGTTTGTTCTGTTATTTTCTGAGAATAAGCTATGTTGGCATTGCAAAACAGGTCGTTATTGACAGTTTTGATTTTGGGTGATTTCTGTGATAATCATGTATAATGTACCTAAAGGTTTTATACAATCTTAAGTGGTACTTTTTTGGAGCATATATTTACAGCCAGGAGCATACCCAAGTGATAAATAAATGTACCAAAATGTTTGACATACATATATATATATATATTTCAAAGACACTAATAAAAGCTACTTAGATGTTCTAATTGGACTAAGTTTTAATTCTGGCTTAATATAAGCCCTGTCTGTGAAACTGGGCCTTAAAGTCTGCTAAATTGGAACAACTCATTTTGTACTAAATGTACTTTAGTTATCCAGAAGTAGTGCTGAGGTCCAACTAAATATATACTTAACTATATTTGATTGTGATCAAATGGAACAATTGCAAGAATGTTTTAGGTTTAAATATCTTGCATTTAAAGACTGATACAATGATCATGCTATTCTTACTAATAGTGATATTAAAACACATTTTAGGCTTAATATTAAGAAATTTGAGTTGTGCAATAAGAACATATTTATTGCATGCTTCAGGGATAAAGGTTTTTGACAGAAAGAACTTCTAATTCTTCTCCTAATATTAAAAACAAATGCGTCATCCTGGAATGGCCTATTCAGCTTTTGGTTAGAAGCTTCTTCTCTCAACTTTGCGGGCTGATTTCATGGAGTTTATTCGTGTATATAGATTCTATGTTTGCCGTTTTATTGGTTTTAGATCCAAGGAGATATGGTGCAAATTTCGAGGTCTGCTGATAGCGCCTCTTTTTCAACAGCGTCTGCTTCCTTTTTTTCCTGTGATTCCACAGTGCCTGAACCCAAAACCAATGTTAAGTTTATGACCCACAAATTCCAGCAGTTTGTATAAGATCATTACAAGTGCTGGGTGATCAATTTGAAGGGATGACATTGCTTGAATTTTGAATCTGTAATTATAAGAAAATTCCTCTGTTGCACAGTGTTCTGTTGTATACTGTCGAAGAAGAAAATAGTATGTTTTTTGATATGAAAAGTAATTTGTATCTTCTTCATTAAAGGATATCTGTTCATCATTTAAAGATCTTGTGAATGGACTACAAACATTTCCACAGATCATAAGAGAAAGCAGAAGCTAAGAGCATCATCAAACTTCCCTCTGAAGATGGCTACACAACAAGATCTTCTGAGACACATGCAGAAATACCTGTCCAAAACTGCTGTTTTCAGCTCTTTTCCATTGAGCCTTTTGTTAATCGGATTGGAGAAGCTGATTGAAATACAATTTGTATGTCCATGTTATCAGAATAAAGCACTAACAGTGTTCATTTTCATTGGACCTTTTCTTTTTAGCTTTGCTTTAATGTACATCCTATTAAGACCTTTTAAACATGGATGCAGTCATTGTTGTGGAGGAGTAAATGATGATACTCAGCAGAACTGTCCGAAAGCTTTTGCATCTTGTCTGGTTCCACCTGTAATGTGGGTCTTCATCTTGTTAATTGATGGAGATTATGTTGCTTGTGTCATGACAGACTGGAAGGGAGTTTTTGTGTTTGATGAGAAGCTCAACAGGTCTTGGTGTAAACCTACTGAAGGGATGAGAAATGAGAAGGAGCTACGAGATTTGATTCGGAAATATATTCAACAATCTCAGGTAAATATAATATAGCCTACCAAACAGCTTGTCCTGCTATTGTAATATCATTATGAAAATTAAATGAATTCTTTATACCTCTAAATAAGTCAGAAAAAAAAGGAAAGTAGTTCCCCTCCTGACGCTCTAATCAATGAAATTGTTCTCTTTTTGTGATCCATTTTTCCTCTTATGAATCATTTAAATTCCCAACACATCCTAATTATCAACACAATACGTAACATAAATATATAACATACATTAATTGTTTTTCTTTTGTCTTTCAGTTTTCAGGTTATCTTATGATCTTTGTCTTCAGTGCTTTGACAATTATCATATTGGGTATTTATGACTGCTGCATAAGTGGAAAATGTAACTGCTGCTTATGCCAAATGTTCTCGAGGTGCAGATTTACAGCAGATACATCGGATGATAGACCAAGTAGGAGACCAGATCCAGAACAAAATCCAGGTCCAGATCAAGGACATTTAAGTGGACAAGAGTCTATCGGTCTCTTGCCAACAGTGCCGTCGCAGGTGAGGTGCGAGGCCCTGTGGGTGGGTGGGGGGGCTTTAAAACGTTAGATTAATTAGTTGCGCAGTACTTGGTAGCCTTGTCCGCCTAAATGAATAATAAATAAACATTAAAAAAGTAGTAGGCTATTTGCAGTATATTAAATCGTTTTTGACCTAATTATTTGGCACTGAAATGACACACTGTCGGCTCTGACAGCGTTGCATCACGTGCACCTGCGCTGCTGCAATAGCCTATAGCCTATGATTTCCGATAATAGTACTATGTCAAAGTGATATCAGCACAAGAACTGTTGAGGAATATGCAACATAATTTAGACAATTGTTTTTGTCATATGTTATAATAACTGACAGACACTGTCATTTCAGCTGCTCTGTGCATGTCCTCGCACAGAGCAAGGGTAAAGCTCAGCTTCGCGGCTGAGACACCAATAGACTATTAACTTAAAGCTTTCACGCCTAAACACACAAGGCACGTCCACTATAATAAAAAAAAGAAGATTTATTAAACAAACCAGATCAAAACGAGAGCAGAAACGAAATAAAGTGCGTAACTGAAAAATATGTTAAAGCATAGGCTCAAAACAAATACAGTGCAATTGCGCAATACCGTCGTTGCGTGCGGGTGCACCTGCAGTTATAAAACAATTATTACTAATTGGCATATTTCAATGTTTTATGCCAATTCTTATGTTCATTCCTATAGCATACTCAAAACAGATGGGGCAACCTAACGCAGACAAGTTAGCTTACTGTTTCCACCTGATGAAATTAACACGGCAAAAAATCGACCAATCAGAATGAAAAACCCTCTTAATTTGTTGAAAGAAAAAAGAAAAAAAACAGCAGGATTGCGAGGCCCCCTAGTGGCGGTTGCAACCCTGTGCGGTTGCACAGTTCGCACAGTCTATGCGACAGCTCTGCCTGTCAACCCCCCGATTAGCATCTGTGTAAAGGCCCGTTCATACAAATAACTATAACTGTAAAGATAACTGTAACTATATTAGTGTCCATGCCAGCAGATTATAACATTTTGTTTATTAGAAGCGTGTGTCGCCTGCCACATTAAATGCTCGAGGTCTTTAAAGCAGGATTGATTCTGATCGGCTGTCAATGTTTAACATTCATCACTAGAAAGATCCTTCTGAAAGGGTTTCCAACAATATCGTTTCTCTGTGCCATTATTGTACTGCGCTATCTTTTATTTTTTGAACGGATTTAGAACAACTGTGTATCTTTATTGTTATCATTATAGTTGACCTTGGTGTGGAATGGGCCTTAAATTGATTTGGGGTTTTATGGTATGGCTGTTGTTCTTCAGCATCACAAATATTGGTAGTTTGGGATCAGCATAGAATTTAAATAGCACATTTAAATTTGTGATCATGTAAAAATCATGTCTATGTTTTTCTTTTTCTGCTTTTTTTCTTTTTTAATTAAATGCATGCAAATCTCTCTGAGAAATTATAGCTTAAATAAGTTATCAGGACAAATAATCAGGTACTCATGGAATGTATTTTTCATGTTACTTTGATATTTTACTTTACAAAAATGTTACCCATATGCTTGCTGGTAATAATAAGTGTATATGCTGTTTCTGAATGCTTTCTGAATTAAAGAATTTTGGACAACATTTCCATAATATTTTTTTCACACACGAAAAGGTGACGAAATCTCCTTCCTGATTTTTTTGCATATTTGTCACACTTAAATGATTCAGATCGCCAAACACATTTTAATATTACACAAAGATAACCCGCGTAAATACAAAATGCAGTTTTTTAATGATGATTTCATTTATTAAAAGAAAAAAGCTGTCAAAACCTGTGTGGCTCTATGTTAAAAAGTAATTGCCCGAAAACCTAATAACTGATTGTGCAATCTTGTGCAAAAGTGTTTGCTATAACTAGCAATAAGTCTTTCACATCGCTGTGGAGGAATTTTGGCCCACCCTTCTTTGCAGAATTGTGTTAATTCAGCCACATTGGAGGGTTTTTGAGTATGCCACAGTCAAGGTCATGCCACAGTATCTCTATATCGGACTTTGACTAGGCCACTCCAAAACCTCAATTATGTTTTATTTGAGCCATTCAGAGGTGGACTTGCTGTATTTTTGATCATTGTCCTGCTGCATAACTCAAGAGTGCATGAGCTTGAGGTGACGGACGAATGGCCTGACATTCTCCTTCAGGATTTTCTGGTGCAGCGCAGAATTCAAGGTTCCATTAATTATGGAAAGTCATCCAGTTCCAGCCCCAGGTCATCACACTACCATCACCATGTTTGACCGTTGGTATAATGTTCTTTTTATTAAATGCTGTGTTAGTTTTATGCCAAATGTAACGGGACACACGCTTTCCAAAAAGTTAAACTTTTGTCTCATCATTCTGCCAAAAGTCTTAGGGATAATCAAGCAAATGTGAGACAAGCTTTTGTGCTCTTTTTGGTCAGCAGTGGCTTTCACCTTGGAATTCTCCCATGGATGGCATTTTTGCCCAGTCTGACGTTAACTGAGACAAGTGAGGCCTGCAGTTCTTTAGATGTTGTTCTGGGTTATTTTATGAACTCCTGTATGAGTTGTCATTGCGCTCTTGGAATAATTTTGGTAGGCCGGCCACTCCTGGGAAGGTTCACTACTGTTCCAAGTTTTCTCCAATAGGGGACAATGGCTCTCACACCATGTTTCACTGGAGTCCCAAAAGCCTTAGAAATAGCTTTGTAACAAACAAAAAAAAAAAAAAAAAAAAAAAAAGGGGGGCGGGGTGGGGGGTGACGGGTGGTGTGGTCGGGGGCTGGTGGTTTGGGGGTAGGGTTACTTGGACAGATTTTTCCCCTAATAAATTAAATCATCATTAAAAAACTGCTTTTTGTATTTACTCATTCAAATTTGTTTGATGATCTCAATCATTTAAGTGTGACAAATATTTAAAAAAATAAAAAATCAGGAAGGGGGCAAACAATTTTTCACAGCACTTTATAAATATAGGCTACATACATATATATGTGATCACTGGGACTGTGTTTAAGTCCACCTTTTTATGCCCTTTCCTTGCTAACTTCCCTCAGTCTCGTTCACTGGAATGGGTGCAATTGCCCACTACTGGTGGAACCATAGCAATGGGTTTAAATGGCACGCCCTAAGCCCTTGATCCCGTGTGGGTATATCAAGTGCAAACATGGCGTGTTACTTTTGTTACATCACAAAGTGTTGTATTGTGGTCTGTTGCCTTAAAGCTACACTGTGTGATTTTTACCCCCCATCTAGCGGTGAAAAGATATATGACCATCCAGTGAATATTAGTTTTCTGTTCCTCTCAATTCCGCTTTCGGTTTAACTCCTACGGTGGCCAATGTAGTCCAAGATTAACATGGCTTCCGTTCGACCTCCTCGACACGGTGCCATCGAGTGTTAAAACGCAAAAGGCGAAGCTTGAATTAATGGAATGTCCCTCTTTGGCTAATGTACATTCAAGATGGAGGGGCAACATGGCGACCGACATTAGAACCCCTTACCCGTATGTATTTTCAATGGCATCTTATACACTCACGAGAATACTTTATTACTTGAACAAAGTAAATATAGATTAATGAGCACATATATTTTTGAAAGAACTAAGTGTTTTTAGCTAAGAATAAACTAAAAAAGTTACACAGTGTAGCTTTAAGTTTCCATACAATATAAGTAGACTCGCTCCCTCAGTCAAAATTAATTCACCCGAGAGGAAGTGCTTAGGGAAACTCACGAGTGTCGGTCTAAAAGTAGAGTTAAACACAGCCTCAGTTGACGATGAAATACACGCATTCGAAGTAGCCTACTGTACACTTCTTGTGCAGCACCGAATGAGCCAATAAGCATTTCTAGACGTGTTATTGAACCAAAGAAACAGTTTGAAAGAACATAAAGAACCATCTCATTTGGTTCTTTTTGAGTGGGACATGACCGAGAAGCTGACTTTCACCTCGACTGGATAAATTTGGACATGCTCATTCAGTGCTGCACAAGAACTTTGCATTCAACTTCGGATGTGCATCTTCTGCCGTCAACTCAATATCCATTTGAAAAGTACGATTTGTTCAAGAATCGAAAAGCACAGGAGCTAACATGGTACAGTATCATGTACACGTCCCGTGAAACACGAGTCACAACATTCCAAAAAAGAGCACAAAGCCTTGAAGACATAAATTTGAATGGTTCTTTAAATGAATAAATAAAAGTTGTATCTCTCGTTTCCTTCACCGGACACATTCTATTCAATTTCTGCGCTACATGAACAAATGTAATAAAATGTTGGCACAGTCGCACTTATCTGTTTTGGAGAAAACTGAATGCACGTTTTAGTGGCACTCACTGGACATTTCACTATGAAACTGAAACAAAACGTGCAAGAAGCAACATCATATTTTGCAAAAATGTCACCCCATGCACAATATATTCATTAAACATTTTATTAAAATAAAAACACCACTTAAATCCACATTTTAGAACATGTTTAAAAAATAAATTAACAAAAGGAGGAGTAATGGGGATATAGGTAAGTATATGGAATAAAAATCAATAACGGCTGCATCTCTAACCTTCATCAAGTTAAAATAGACTACAGCACTTTAGAAAAGCTTGCAGATGAGAAACACTTACACTGTCCCTATCGTGCAGAAAAAACACACATTCTGTTATAGAATGATCAGTCTTTCACATAGACAGAGAGAAGAAATGTGACAGTCTAAACTTCTTGAGTCCTTAACTTACCTATTCTGATTTGTGAAATCGTTCACAGTAATGTTTTGCTCAGTTAACCCTATCTTGAATGCTTAAATTTACAATTCTGATTTCTGAAAGGTTTCACGGTACAGTTTTGTTTAGTTAAACCTTCCCTGAGCGGGAAAATATATATGTCAGGATGTGCCAAACTGATAGACTCGTATCCAAACAGACTGAGTGCTGTAATAAAATCAAAGGGTGCTTCAAGTTCAGGGGTGTGCACATATATGCAGTTTGTTATTCCTTCCCAGATTTTTTCTTTGTAATGTCACTTTGGTTTTCACTGGCATTGCATAGGTTCTAATTTTTATATTAAACGTGCAAAAGTTCTGATATTTTTATATATAAATTTTGGTAACACTTTATTTTAAGGTGCTATTAATAAGCAGTAATTAACAGTTAATAAGACACTTATAAGACCTTATAAGATGCATATAAGCATTAACTACTTCATATAACTTCTGAGGACGCTTTGTTTCACTTTTCCCGCTCTACTCAATCGTGCCGCCGTCGAGCCTCACGACAGTTACAGCCAGGGTGAGTGTAGACTCCATCCCCTGGGGTCCAGCTGGGTCATGACCACTCCGGGGCCGCTCAGTTGCCTATCCGGGTTCGTCTTGTGCTTTAATTAACCCTTATATGAAGTAGTTAATGCTTATATGCATCTTATATGCATCTTATAAGGTCTTATAAGTGTCTTATTAACTGTTAATTACTGCTTATTAATAGCACCTTAAAATAAAGTGTTACCTAATTTTTTTTTACATCTCAAAAGCTGCTGCTGTAACAGGAATTATATCCACTGTATGCAAAAACTATGAAAACTGTACATCAAACAAAAGAGATGCTAATGGTTTTACGGGACAACAGGCCTTGCAACTGCTGGAAAAATTGTGAAGACATTTTCTGAAGTATGAACAGGAGGACATGATATTTTGGCTATTGTGATACGTGAAAATGCCTCCACTAGATGCACATGAAATAAATAACTGAGCAAAAGTGAGATCTCAATTTGAACTTCAGCATTTCTATTTAATTCTTTCAAGAACAGAAACTATCAAGAGCATAGGAACGCAATAACCTCCGTAATGTTTCATTATCTTTTAAAGGTGGCATGTATTGGCATTAGCATCTTGCGGTGTGTGTGTGTAGCCCTAGGCACGCATGAGAAAAGCTTGCTCTGTACAGTGCAGTAAAACACACATCCTGTTATTACAAAGACAACATACATCTAAACAGAAATGAAAGTTGTACCTTGGCAAAAGTTTAAATCTATGTCCATTTATGAATATTTATAACCTTAAACAGTTGTTTGACATGTTGTATTTAGGCAGACGGGTGCTGTACTTCCACTTCTGAGCTGCTGAGAGATGTTTGCTGTGTTGGTTCATCATGTTTATCCAGTTGCTCCAAAGTTTTGCTCTTACAGTCGCTATAAATAACAGCAGTCATGACTGAAACACAGAGGACTGACAGTAGAGCTAAAGCTGAAAGCTAAAACAAACAAACAAACAAACAGTGATAAGATGGAATAACAGTACTGATATTCATCAAACATGCCTTTCCATTTAGTTTTTTGTTGTTGGTTTTTGCAATTAATAGATTTAAACCAAATACAACTTACATCCAACCTGTTATATAGATAATTTAATCTTTAGCTATTATAATAGTGGCAAGTTTTAGGAAATGTACCCGTAATTAAAGTTTAAAAATGTTCTTCTAATACATTTACATTGAACAGGGTTCCTCAAATCCAGTCCTGTTGGCCCATTGTTCTGCAGAGTTTAGCTCCAACCCTGATCAAACACACCTGAACAAGCTAGTCAAGTTCTACAGAGTTACAGGTAGGTGAGATGGATCAGGGTTGGAGCTAAACTCTGGAGAACAGTGGGCCTACAGGACCGGATTTGAGGAACCCTGAAATAGAACATTAGAATGTTGGTCATGATCATTTGCATACTGAACAGTGATGGGTCTTCTTTCTTATATTTGAATTACAAATTGAATTAAATGACAAAAGTTACATTAACATTATTTTATATGTGCTGGTATTTCCTTTGGAAACTGCAAATGTATCTAAAAACTTAGTGATTTTAAGTGGTTTAGTTGATGTGTAAAATCACTGTATACAGCCTTGAGAATGTTTAACATTATAGTTACCAAATAACATCAGTCCATGATGTCATGATTAACCCGTTTAATCCCACCGGTCACAATTGTGACCGCAACTTTTTTCTTATTTCTAGAAGCTCTAAAAATGTTGTTATTGGCTTTGGGCAAGAAATTCAACTTTTAAATGAAAAAATAGATTGTCTTCATTAAAATCCATTAATGTCATGTGACTAGTGTGAAAGGTCACATGACCAGATCAGTTTACTTCTTGCTTGCACATCTGGAAGAAGATGTCTTCCTCAGACTACTAAAAAAAATGCTATGTAAAACATCTTAATTAACAGATAGAACTATAATATTTTGTACATATATTCTTTAAAGGGTCTACTACTGATATATTTTGAGAATTATACTCCTGCATATATATTTTGTTTGTAAGACGTGTAAATTTGTTTACGGTCACAATTGTGACCGGTAGTATAACACAGTATTTCAATTGAAAATACAGGTTTTGGCTGTTAATCCTACACTGAACGTATGCCACACCTGTGAGGTGGATGGATTATCTCTGCAGAGGAGAAGTGCTCACTAACACTTGTTTAGACAGATTTGTGAACAATATTTTTGAGAAATAGGCATTTTGTGTACATAGAAAAAGTCTTAGATCTTTCAGTTCAGCTCATGAAAAATGGGGGCAAAAACAAAAGTGTTGCGTTTATAATTTTCTTCAGTGTAGTTATCAGTATCCCAGAAACTATCAATGTGTTGGACCTTCTAGAGATATGTGACAACCTCCCAACCCCCCCATCCCCCACCCAAATTGAAAGTGACAGTGATAGTGAGGGCTCAGATAGTGAGTACCAGGGTGAAATGGCCCATTTGCCAGGCATTGAATGGCGATGCAGAAGTGAAATATTTGGAGGATTAGGCAGATGTTCATGACAACCAATTGGTGTGCCCCACACATGACCCCAAACAACCCAACAACCCTTTCTACAACGTACGGCCCATCTTCAGTGCACTGAATGAACATGCATCTCCCTGAAACTGGCCTAGGACAGGGCCCAAGTGTAGTCATGGTCTAGCCCATAGGGGTCTAGGCGAACAAGCAGAAGTTCCTCCAGGGTGTAACTTTGTACATGACAACCTTTTCACTTCATAAGCCTCCTTCATGAAATGAAAAAACGAGGTATTGGATGTCTTGGAATGTATTATGTAAATAGGTCTAATTAAAGAAATTGTATGAATTCTGACTATGGAGTTTCCCACCGGTCACTATTGTGACCGAGTATAAAACCTATTTTTTCACTAACTTAACCAACATAAAATCAAAAAGGGCATACAATTTGAGTGTTAGGGAGGTCTAAGGAGTAAAATGCATGTACTCAAATTGCAAGAAAAAATTTGGGATTAAACGGGTTAATACATCATCTTGTGTTTTAATGGTGTGTTGACAAATATAAAGGCCTAGTTTAATAAAACGATTAAAAACTGTACATTACACTCACCCTGGAGTAGAAAGTGATTCTTTCGGTCAGTTCTAGCAGGTCTGTTGCGTTCACTCCAGTGGGTTTACACCATTTAATCTGGAGTTCTTCATCCAGCACGTAATCTCCTTCCCAGTGTACCATGCCACAAGCGACATATTCCCCATCAAACAACAACAGAAACATCCACAATGAAGGTGGAATCAGACAAAATAAAAAAAACTCTGCAAAATGTTTCGAATTACGTCTGCAAGGCCTTCGAATGACCATCATGACAGTCAGAGCCAGAAGAGAAGGTCCAAGAAAGACGAAGCTGATCAGTGTCACGTTAAGACCCGGGGTACATGGGCACGAAAATCCCCGATCCATTAAGAATTCCAATCCAATTAATATCACGGTAAATGGGAAAGTGCCAAATCCAGGAGTTTTTCTTAGCGGTTTACCCAGATTGTTCGCAAATTGTTCTGGTAGCGACATCTTCCAATGTAAATTTTTTATGAGGGTTTCCACATCTCTTACCTTCTGTTCTATGGAAAATGCATCCGCTTCTCCTGAAATGTAAATTATACTGGATCAAACTGGTTAAACAAGGAAGATAACATCTAATAATTCTATATATACACGCAAAACAAATAAGCCCAGTTAAATTTGCAAATAGCCTACCCAGCTAACACACGACGTAACAGTTACGTAATGTATTCGTACTTTTTGGTCACGTCATGACTTTACCAATTGACAACGTAACTACAACGTCGCATGCTCGTAATTTCATTACCATCATATTACCAACCCACAACGTCGTCAGTACGTCCTCCTAAGGTTATAAGATAACCAACAACGTCGCAGATACGTACTCTAATCGTAATTACTTGGTAATTTTATGACTTACTGGCAACGTAACTACAACGTCGCATGCCCGTAATTTCATTACCATCATATGACCAAACCACAACGTCGTCAGTACGTCCTCCTAAGGTTATAAAATAACCAGCAACGTCGCAGATACGTACTCTAATCGTAATAACTTGGTAATTTTATGACTTACTGGCAACGAAACTGCAACGTCATGGGCCCGTAATTTCATTACCATCTTTAATTATTAATGTAATATATATATATATATATATATATATATATATATATATATATATATATATATATATATATATATATATATATATATAGATAGATAGATAGATAGATAGATAGATAGATAGATAGATAGATAGATAGATAGATAGATAGATAGCAAAAAAAATAGAGCATAATTGTCAAGTGAATGGGTCATAGAACTACACAATTAGTTTTAAATTCATTATTTAAAATTAATGATATTTTAAATTGTTAAATGTTATAATTCTAGATGTTTATTTAAATGCTGCGTGCCTTTTGACGTGTTCTGTTTCAATGGGCGCACGTGCGCGTAAACATTGAGTCGCATTCAAAGCTATCTGATTCAAAGACAGGAGCGCGTGCGCGCAGATGGAAACCATGGAAACGAGGAAACCTCATCAACTGACAAACATCAAAACTAGCGTCTCTAACTGTTGTTTTCACCGCTTTCAGGTAAGTTTAGTTACCAAAATCACACAAATAAGACATACAAACGTTCCTGACATCTTTCTTACGTGTAATTGATACACTTCTGTTGAATATTTACTTTATAGAAATGGTTTTGTGTCTTCGAAAAAGTCCGTTAGCTGCTAGCATCTCAACCGTTTTCAGAAGAGCTAAGTTAAGTTTATGTTACAATTGAGCTCTTGTTTTACATAAGTTTTGGTTTTTAACCACATTTTTGTGTTGATAACAGTTTTTGATAGTTTTGTTTTGCTGGTAATTTGTCAATGGGTAATTGGAAGTAAGCTAATTTATTTGACCTAAAATAATGCACTGTACTGTTAATCAGTGACGTCACTTACAAATATTGATAAAAATATCTATTGTCTTAAGATTATATATATATATATATATATATATATATATATATATATATATATATATATATATATATATTATTTCTCTTTTCTGCATTTCACCTCCGCTCTAGCTTGGTTCCTTGTAAACCCTGTGTTCTATTGTAACTAAATACTATTTAACATTGTTGGCTCTGTGACAAATTGCATGTTATGTTCCTAGATCACCATGCTGATGGCCTTCTGCACCCCCTGTCCAAGACAATCTCCACAGCTATCCATGAGCAAAACCTCAAACATACAGTGCAAAAGTTTGGGGTCTGTAAGATTTATGCTTTTGAAAGAAGTCTCATATTTTAAAATAATTAACCCCAGGTTCTTTCAGTGAGATTGTCCTTGAGAAGCCTGTAGGCTAAATAATAAGCACAAATATAATGGTCGTAGTTATAATAATTAATATAACTATTATGATAACAGTATATCATTGTCATTGTTATATTTTATTTCTCTAGGTCTGTTTTGAATTATGTTGGCCAATGAGACAGACACCATACTGTCCAACTCAAAGGTATTTATTTATTTATTTGTATGTATTTTTTTTACTGATAAATACTGAAATTCTTTTTACTTATAAATGCTGAATGTGGTTCAGGGGGTCGACAACTTTAGGCACGCAAGTTATTTTTCACAGATATCTGGCCAGCTTACTCATGTCTCATACTCTTAGCCTTTAAAATGTTTGAATTCATATCCCCAGTGCAGAGTCCTTAAAGTTATGGCTATGCTCTTGTCACCAGATGAGATGTAATCCCTAGCGTTTGGCCCTGTGATTCTTCGGGACAAGATCTTGATGCCATCCACACTCAGTACATGAAGTAGGTGAGTTTCACAATAGCTGCCATTATCACAAATCGAGACAGAACACAACATGCTTTCATCCATATGAACTCACCCATATGCAGGAATGGGTATCGAAACCCAGTATTTAACGGGAAGACCACATTATCGATAAGCTTGGACATTATCGGTTCTTCATACAACATGTGTTTTTCAGGCTGGTTGTTTGTAATTTTGTAAGAGTAGGGAGAGGCTGTACCTCGAGCTGGTACTCCTTTGACTTGAGTGAAAAGTATGTATGGCGAGTGGTGGTGATCGCAAGTTTGGGAAAACTTTGGTTTCCCAGTCAGTTACAATTAATTAAATCAACAAGATTTAATATTAGGTAACTCACTTGCGCGAGTGCTCTCTCTGGCTCGCTCTCTTTCTCTGGTTAATTCATAAAAAAAATTATTACAGCGCTACCACACCCACACAGAGAGAGAGAAAATGCTCCAATAGTAATACGTAAATTACATGAATTACTCAAATGTAGTAATACACTAGGTGGTACAGCCTGAGACATGCACAATAAAAAATGTGCCTTCTGCATTTTTGTTTTGCTTTTCCCTCCATTGTACCGAACCGAGGTATGAACTGAACCGTGACTAATGTGTACCGTTCCACCCCTACTCTCTATTCTCATTTTGTTCATTTACATGCCAACAGCTCATGATGACATTTTCTAGCATTTGTTTACTACTAATAATAATGTAACATTAAGCAAATTTATTTACAAGATCTTTAAAAAAATTATAATTAAATGTCTTTATTATAAAATTACTCAATTATGAAATAGTTTTACTGTTATCTGTGTCTTTCCCTTTACAGCACTGACAGGCTTTCCTATGTGATTGATTCAAGTTGTCTACCAGTGTATTTATCCAAATGAGGTTTGTGAATCCATGGACATTTTGTATTTGGCATTAACTGTTAATGTTATGAAAACGACAAGAAAACGTGACAAGTTCACTGGACTTCTCACAAAATGCCATATTAAAGGAATATTCAGAGGGGCGAGTTGAAATAATTTATTTTGGGCAATATCATGCCCCAAATATTGTATATTGAGTAGGACTGCACGATATATCGTTTAGCATCAATATCGCGTTGTGCACAATCACGATAGTCCGTCGCAGGATGTGCGTTGTCATGTATAGGGATCGTAGTTTATCTGTGATCCGTATGGGCCAGTTGTCCCCCGGTTCGGAACGCATGTGATTCGCGGATTAATTGCAAGTTTAGTTTTGTAATGATTAATTATTTTCAAATGGACCTCATTATTTATCTTTTCAAATAAATAATGATAAAAATATTTTTATATCGCAATATATATATATATATGAGAAAAACAAAATATGTATTTAAGGTTTTCAATATCGTGCAGCCCTAATATTGAGCATATATTAAATTGTACCTGAAATGATAATTTGTGATACCAGATGAGATGCATGTATGATAGATTTTGAACTGTACTATTTTTTTTTTTATTGCAGGTTTTCTGGGATCCCCAGCGGAAGGCATCATGATCAGATGTTGGCCAGGACAGATGTACCTGTACACCACACGACCTCTGCTTTTTGCAAGGATTGCTGATTACTACCATGTTCTGTTAGGGTATTATTATAGCAAAACTGAGCACTTGTGACAGTGGAATTTGTAGGTGTAAAGTCACACATCAGTAAATGTAAAGTCACAGAGAGAAAGTTTTTTTTTTTGATAGAAGGTTTAAACTTTTTTCTCTTTCACAAAACACAGAAGATACAGGTGCACAAATACTATTGTACAAATCACAAAGTAAGAAATTTATATGCTCACATTTAAGGCGCGGTCAAGTCACCTTTTTACAATACAAATTGTTTCAAAGTTGGGCAATTTGTAGAATAGGATTTGTGCACCTGTAATGAAGAATTTAAAAAGGTGTGAACTGATTTGTGACTGTTTGTGAGAGAGAAAGAAAAAAAAATTACAAGTTTGCAACTCCTAAAATATTTTCTCGAAAACTTGACATTTACAAATTGCACTGTTATAGGGACTCTGTTTTGCTTCAATAATACTAGATATAATACTGTGTATGCATAATTTGAGTCGATATTCTAATCCTGTTTTTTCAAGCACATTTTATCAATGCCAAACCACATCAATCTTATTAACTAATATTTATTTTGTATAAAATCAATTTCCAGTACCGGTCAAAAGTTTGGAAACATTAGAAGTATCTTCTGCTCATCAAGCTAGCATTTATTTTACACAAAAAACACAGTAATATTGTGAAATATTATTATAATGTAAAACAGCAGAATATAATAGTAAAGTGTAATTTATTCCTGTTTATAATATACTATCATGTAACACTGAAGACTGGACTAATGATGTTGAATGATGAATAATTGCATCACAATATTAAATTATATTTTACAGTAGGCTATATTAAAATAGAAAACCATTATTTTAAATTGTAATTATATTTCACAATATTACTGTTTTCTGTGTTTTTGATCAAATAAATACAGCATTGATGAGCAGAAGAGACTTCTTTCAAATACATTAATAATAGTTAAGTTTCTAAACCTTTAACTTCTACTGTATAATCAAGTGATATTTAATAATTAACAACCTGGAGCCTGTTGACCCAATCAGCTTCTCTTGTCCAATGGTCCGTCAGTTTAATTTTCTAATTTCATCCAAACCTTGTTCATTTAAATGTATATAAACCTGTTTTCATACTGTTTTTGCTGTTTGTGCTTTGTTCTGTAGTAAATGAACTGAATTAACCAAATTCTGTATCTTTCATATGTCATTGAAAAAGTCTCTAAAATAGTTTTGGGCAAATGAGGACAAGTTAAATTAGACCATTGCATGTCCGCCCATATTATATTAATTAAAAACTAAAAATGACCAACTGGTTACCAATACACGACTGTTGATCCATGACGTTGCCACGACGTCGCAGTTACTAACTGACGACGTTACAAAGTTACGTCGTGGCAACGAATCCAGGAATTTCACTTTTCCGGTTGCCACGACGTAACGAGTTACGTTGCCACGACGAAAGTTTGGTCACCAGATTACGTTGCAGTTACGTAACAGTCACGTATTTGTGTTAGCTGGGTAAGTTATGCAACAGTGCACATTTCAGTCACAACTAAAACACATTTAAAATGGCAATAAAAACCATTTATTTCATAGTTCTTGGTCCAAAATCACATTAGGTGTATCTATATGTATTCCAATAAATTTCCCTTTATACAATAGCAACCTGTACGATTGCGCAGTGCAATATCAAGCTATTTCATTTCATTATTAAAAAACACTCCAGTTGCATCTCAAAGTGAAGACGGACCACTATCCTGCGTACATCGTTTTGTATAAAAGGTCTACATTTAATACATTTCCAGAAAATACAAGCAAACCGGACGTACAAATCAACTATAAAATTATAAAACTTTTTTTCTCCTCCTATAGTTGTGTACATTTGCACAGAGAATGTGTTTTTTCATCAAACATGGCATTACAAGAGTCCCACGCATGTCGTATCACAACCAGTGAGTGAAGGTGAGTGACATAAAATAATGTTTTTAGTCCTTGTAAGTGCTGAAAGATATGTTTTATGTGAAATATAACATGTTTTCAAGTTCTAGTACAGTTGCAAAAAAAAAAAACACCCTGGGTTGGTTTCACTTTCGGTTTTGACTGCATATTTGAAGCATCTGGTCAACTTAAAGAAAAACATCAATGAGAAATATCAAAAATAAAATCTGTGATGAGCATATGATGCATTTATTAAATACTGTAGGTGTCTCTTTTTTCTAATACTGCTAAATGTAAGAGGCAACTTGGGAATATCTAGGCATTGGTGATTGTACCACCAACAGGAAAACATATACATAGTGAGTATGTAAATAAACCTATATAAAATTCTCTTTAAATGTGTATAAAGCCTTTTGAGATTGAGCAGCTGTTTCGTTTTATTTTTTCGTATTTGTGTAGTGCATTTACAAAGTCACAAAGCAAAGAAAAACACTGAATTTGTCATTTATAAAAAGACATTTTGGTTGCAACTGAAAAAAAGTTGTAAAAAGTAAATTGGCACATATCTGTGGGACACAACGTGAGATGATTTAACCTGACTGGACATAAAAAGTTCTTTGTTTTATACATTTTATACAGATCTATATAAAAACAAAGCAGGAAAAGCTAGGCTACGCCGCCGTTTCTCGAATCGTCGTGTCCAGTCTCTTTGGGAGTAAATCGCGTCTCATGTCGAGGTGGATGACTGGCTTTCGACAGTGCTGTCCGTCATGGTACATCTTTGAGTAGATGGGGTTTGAATAGTTCATGGCCTGTAAATTAAAAATAAATTTAAATCTAAATATTTGCTAAATAAACTAAGGGTGTGTTCACACTTAAAGTTCAGTTGTCTTGGTTCGTTTGGAAAATAATGTGTACATACTGTATGATGATTTTTATCAGCTGACAACTCATGAAGAGCTTATAAAATGTGTAATGGAGTCAAAACAGCATCAGGAAGATCTGCTGCGAGAGAGATGCCGTTTCTGACGCCTGTATCAACTGTGATGGGAAACATCGTGAGTAAAAACAATTATGCTACCATTCTATCCTTTTAGGGTCGAATCATGTGACATCATGTCCTGTTTTCAGTTCGTTTAGATATTTTTAGTTCGTGTTGCGTTCATATTTAATTTGAACCGCACCAGAATTAATTTGGAAATTGACAAAGACCCATCTTTTCAGGGTTCTCGGTCCGCTTGTTTGGTGTTCACCAGAGTACGAATGGCAGCATTCACACTTATTCAAACAGAGCAATCGCACCAGTTTGATTTAATCCAACCAAACCTGCCAAGTGAGAACACACCCTAAAATTCTTCATTTAATGTAGTTTTAAATGATAATGGGAGTCCACCTGTCCTGGAATGAGCTCCTTTGGAACGTTCTGGATAGGTAAAGTGTGTGCAGTCAAAGGGCGGGCAGGGGGCAAATTGCGTTGGTCGCTTGACTTCACACACCAGCCCTGAAAAACAAAATCCAATTTAAATGGAATGCACCAACACACTGTACACATTAACAAACTTATAGATTAAAATGTGGGGAATGCAACCTAAATGACATAAAGTACGAGTTTAAAGCGAAAATTGCTACTCTGGTTAGAATACTTTTTTGTTTTTGCGCACTTCATTGATTTGAGGTGAAGAAACAAGACTAAATATCCTTGTGGAATTTTGGCTAAATAAAAGAGAACAAAGAAAATTCAGTTTTACTAAACCAAGCAAAACTCTAAAAGAAGTTTAGAGTTTAGATTGGGCACGGAGACATAAACCTATAGACTATTTTACACCACCTTGAATGTTTCAGCACATTTTCGAACACCGAATCCGAAATTTCAACGCAATCGCAATTCAGAACTGTCTTACGTTTTGGCTAATTGGTGGTTATTTCGTACAATCGCATTCATACGTTTTCGTAGGATTTGCTTATGCTCCAGTAGCGGTTGGGTTTAGGGCTGGGGTTAGGGGAGTTTTTTCTTCTTCTAAAAATCATACATTTTCATACAATGTTAATGTTTAAGTTTTCCCATGAGATTGGGTTGGAGATTTCGTAGCATCATGTTACTTGTTATTTGATTGTTTGACTTTTAATGTAAAAAAATTCATTCAGGTACCCAAACCAGGGTTAATAAAAACTAAAACTTAATAAAAACTAAAAAGACAATACAAAAACTAAAACTAACAATAATAAACTATAATGGTATACATTAAAAATAAATATATATAATAGTATACACCATAATAGTATATCAATGATACTAAAAGAACACTAAACCAAACTTTGTTTTAGAAAAAAAAAAAACCCAAAGAATTACGCATTGGTGACATTGGTCTCCGTTTTGATTTGGGGATTTTTCGCAAACTTTTCTTTGGTTTAGTCACATTGGTATATGTGTTAGCTGGCCTTTTGTTTTTAAATGGGCCTCATTTATGAAACACAAGCAGAACAAATTCATGGAAAATTTGTTTGTAGAACTATTCCTAAGTACACTGCAAATCTGAACTTAAAGGGGTGGTTCGGAATTTTGGACATCAGGCCTCATTACCAAGTGAGCCTGTGTGTTATTTATCAGTGGAGACAGTTTTCAAAAATTTTCATCCAGTCGTTCCAGTTGCATATTTCGCGGTGCTAGGCTAGTGCGAATCAACGGTAACTGCTAGCCTGCCATTAAATACAGTTTTACCCACTCCACAGTACACCAAAAGCAAACAAATTATAACGCCAGACTATCAATGTAAATGTCTGTTGAGGAGAATAATGTTAGAAACCAAACTACCCTTGCATCTCAATGATCACATTACATTTACATGAACTAGTTTCTCAGCAGCAGCGGCGGAATTTTACTTTGCTCCGATTAGTAGTACTGCGCCGAAAAGTAAACACAGAACAGAAGCGCATGACAGTCGGGACGTCTAGCTAGCTAGTAGACGAGGGATATTGGCAACAAACGAAAAGGATATTGGCAACAAACAAAGGATATTGGAGATGCAAGGGTAGTTTGATTTTCTAACATTTTTCTCCTCAACAGACATTTACATCGATAGTCTGGCATTATAATTTATTTGCTTTTGGTGTACTGTGGAGTGGGTAAAACTGTATTTAATGGCAGGCAAGCAGTTACTGCTGACTCGCGCTAGCCTAGCACCGGCGAAATATGCAACTGGAACGACTGGATGAAATTTTTGGAAAACTGTCTCCACTGATAAATAACACTAAGGCTCACTTGGAAATGAGGCCGATGTCCAAAATTCCAAACCACCCCTTTAATGCAAATGAATGTAAGAATTGTTATACAAATAGTTTACACTGAAATGCATGAGAAATCACTGTCATCCCACAGATATTGACAATTGTCAGTAAGCAATTGTATTGGCTAATTCCTACTTGTTTAATACCTTATGAGGGTCAAGGGTGAAGCTGGGGTGAAGAAAGCTTCCGACGTCTACGTTATTATCGTGTTCAACTTCATACATGTTATAGGACGGATTTCCGATCTCCACGTTCAAGCCACCGTTCGCCATGGGCTGCCGCTGAACCTGCTTACCTCTGTGAAGGAGTAATGTATTTCAGGTTTATTACGTTTGTAGCTATCATTTAACACACCAGCTTAACACTTAATCACTGCTGGTTTATGAGATTTGATACAGCAATATCAATAAATCATGTTTGATGTTCTGATTAGACATCTAATACAGCTAATAACAGATCTGTTTTTATATTTACCTTCGACATCTTTTGCAAATAAGGAGTCCCACTGTAACAGAAGTGATGATGCATACAAGAAGAACTAGAGGCACTATTATGGCAATACTTCCTGGAAAAAATAACAAACAGAACAAAAAACTAATTACATTTACAGTGTTTACATGTACAGTGTTTACATAAATACATAAAAAGGGATTATGAATGCAAATGCACACACACACATACATATACATATAATATATATATATATATATATATATATATATATATATATATATATATATTGTGTGTGTGTGTGTGTGTGTGTGTGTGTGTGTGTGTGTGTTGTGTTGTGTGTGTGTGTTAATAGTTGTGTGTGTGTGTATGTGTGTGTGTGTGTGTGTGTGTGTGTGTGTGTGTGTTAAATTAGTTTTCTGATTTCACATTTATAAACATTAAATAAAAATTCCTCTTTCATTTATCACAAACACATCCATAAAATACTTTGAGTGAGTTGTTCTGTAATGATGCTAATGCTCTCTTAGCTAACACGGCTAGACATGCACAGGAGGTAAAATGTCACGCTGCGATATGTCCTCAAATGTCAGATTTTCTCTGCAGAAATAAAATGAATGTCTGGAACCGTCTGACTGACGACTAGAAGAAAGGTCATCACTACAAACTCGGACAGAAGGGCAGAGCAGTTGTGTTTTCTCTCCTGACTGACTAACGTGTTATTAGGCTTCAAGATTGAAGACTAGGGAAGTGTAGACTATAAATACACTTAAAAATAATGAAAACAATTGATGAAAAACAGTTTAATCTAATTGAAAACATAACATTTCGCCCAATATTTATGTGCGACAATATTTTTGTACTTTTATGCTGTTAGCTTAGCAACATGTGCTCACACCAAACTCCATTGGAATCAACTGTGATTGCAATTAAGTTTTTTTTTTAGAAAACGTGTATGTGTGTTTGAGAAACTCACTCCCGTTGACGGTTTCGGAGCGGTTGGTCTTGGTTGCAGGTCTTTCGCACTGTGTTCCTGACCAGTTTGCAGAGCACCTGTGAAAAGAGAATCAAAAACAAATCACAGCTGGTGAAATTTATAATGCATTGACTACCCAAATCATCATATCATTAGATTTATACCAAAAAAAGGTCAAAATTGACCACTTTTACCACAACAAATAGATTTTTCACTCCGGTGTTCCTTTATTTAATTAATTTTTATGGTATCATTTATTCTATCGATTTTGGTTTTGACAAGCATGAAAACACATTTTAATGATAAACGCAGGATAAATCACAGGGGGAGGTATAAATCCAGCCCGAGGGATGCATTATTCTTACTAGAGACACATGCAATGTGTGTGTTTGACTTCCTGGATCTAAATGGCATGCGTCCACAGCAGAACTCTAATGCTCTTATGAGAGAGGGTGACGTGAATGAAACGGTTCAAAAACTATGTTTAACTCAGTGAAAGGATTATAAATCTCGGAAAATATTGTTTTATTTGTGGTTTTGAGAAAAATAAATTTGAATACCAGTAAATGCACAAATTACAGTGATTTTGTAGTTTTCTACTAATAAACAATACATATTAAAAATAGTATTAATGATAAGATATTAAATATATATTATATATCAAATTGTATCTTAATATTACTATACATAAAAACTGCATTTTTATATATAAAATTCAGTATATGAATAATAAATTAATTAATGACATAAATATATAATATATTAATATTATAATATACTTTACTATACAAATATTACATAATGACTATTATAATACATATGACAATTAATTAAATATAATATTTTAGTACAATAAATTGAATTTCAGTTCAACAGACTTACTCAAAATATTGCTATTTTGTAAGATTTTAATTTTAAGGCACAGTCAAAAAGGTCAAGATGCTGATATTTTTGTGTTTACATACAGTATCTCACAAAAGTGAGTACACCCTTCACATTTCAGCAAACATTTTAGCATAATCTTCTCAAGGGACAATACCATAGAAATGACACTTGGATAGATTTTAGAGTAGTGTAAAGGCCTGTTCACACCGGGACGAATTTCGCGTGCGATATTCGTCAACGTTTAACGCCTCGTGACTAAACAATGGGCGCCAATGTGAGTGTGCACACCGACGCGTAAAACGCCACACGTAAAAGCGTCATTTTTTAAAAACGCCTCGGGTTCGTTTTTTTTTTTGTTTGACGCGCCGCGTCGAAAACTATCCGACCAATGAGATTGGCGCTTTTGCTCACGTGTCTGGAGCTTCTGAAGTTACAGTAAAACACAACTTGGGGCGCTCAAACACAAAACGGTCTTGCCGAGCACACATACGTAACGGCGAAGAAGATATACAGTGTCTACACTCTGCCGGGAAGAAATAAAACGAGGAAGATGCAAAGCAAAATGAATGTAGAGCTGCTGGTCTTGTTGTTGTCTATATAAAGAGACACCAACGAGAATAAAGAACTATATGACAAACGCAACATATTGCTCTCTTCTTCTGAGTGACAAGCGAGTGTCAGAAGCACTTTGTGGACAGGGGTATTTAGTGCCATCTAATGTCAGGGAATGAATTTGCATGTTCACTCGGCTCATCGTCAGCGAAAATCGCTTGGGTGTGAACACAAAAAACGCGTTGAAAAACGCTGACGAATAACACGAGCCGATATTCGTCCCGGTGTGTACGAGGCTTAAGGCTCCAGCTTGTAATGACTCTCCATGCCTCTAGTTGTCATCCACAATAGCTCAGTGGTAAAGAAACAGTTCAGTTGACTTGAAGACCAGAGTTCAATCCCAGCCTCAGACACCCATCACAACTAGTCAATGTGTTGCTTGTATAGCAGTATATATTTACTGCCCTCTGAAAATAACTCAACACACAGCCATTATTGTCAAAATAGCTGGCAACAAAAGTGAGTACACCCTAAGTGAACAAGTCAAAACTGTGCCCAAAGTGTCAATATTTTGTGTGAGCACCATTGTTATCTAGCACTGCCTTAATCCTCCTAGGCATGGAGTTCACCAGAGCTCCACAGGTTGTTCCTGGGATCCTTTTCCACTCCTCCATAATGACATCATGCTGGCAGCACTCAACAACACAAACTGTTTTTTGAAGCCAGCTTCTGCACCTGACGCACAGCACGAGGACTCGACTTCTTTGATTGACCCTTGCGAGGCCTGTTCCCGTCTTGGAAAACCTCTGTGAGACCCTGGCCTGTACTGTATCTCAGTCTCAGGGTGTTACCAATCTTCTTATATCCTAGGTCATCTTTGTGGAGAGCAACAATTCTAATTCTCAAATCCTTAGAGAGTTCTTTGCCATGAGGTGGCATGTTGAACATCCAGTGGTCAGTATGAGAGAGGCACAAATTGTAACTGCTCTAATACAAGATAAACAATGTGTATGGTCCTGTCAAGCAGACAAAAACATGAACATGATGAATAGGAAATGTGGCTTTGCATGGTTAAACGACGTACAGCTATTATCACTTAGGGTGTACTCACTTTTGTTGCCAGCTATTTTGATAATAATGGCAGTATGTTGAGTTATTTTCAGAGGACAGTAAATATATACTGCTATACAAGCAACACATTGTCTACTCTAAAATATATCCAAGTCTGATTTCTATAGTATTGTCCCTTGATAAGTTATACTAAAATGTTTGCTGAAATGTGAGGGGTGTACTCACTTTTGTGAGATACTGTATATTGTACGTTTATGCTAGCATATATAATATAGGATTAACAACCAAAAATCATGGGATTTTTAATTCCAAACAGTCACAGGACACCAAAGTGTACCATTTACATGAAAAGCGCCTTGTTTAAACATAAACATACGTTTAAAAAACAAAACGTGTCAAGTATGGGAAAACAAAAGAGCTGTAAAATGGACAGAGAACAAATAAAGGACTTACATCAACAAAATAAGATGATAAATAATGGATACTAGAAGACCAATCAAAGAGACGTCGTCCTCAGCATACGCAGGACTATAATCACTATATAATCACTCCAGTCATGGCAAACACAGAAATGAAACACACTGAGAAACATACACCTACAGCATGGTGCGTGTCCAGGAAAAGCGAATGCAATGTGTGTGAAACGTGCTCTTGGAAGCTGTGCGAGTCGGTTAGCGATGTCTGTGTGTGACGGCATTCCACGAACAGGCCAGACACATGCTGGCGGATGGGATTGTGGGAATGTTCTGGGATGTTTTGCAAATTTAATGAACCAGGAAGACCTACTTGCAGCGAGGTTTGTTATAGGCGGTGAGGAAACAAAGGCCCTGGTTCTGACAGTAGTGATCACAATGGTTAGCTCTCTCGTCACACCTCGGGCTTTTAAACTCGGACGGGCAACTGAGGAGAACGCAACGAGACGAAAGGAGACACATGAGGAGAACAGAACAGAAAAGAGGCCTGAAATACACTTACACACAGTGCAAACAGCTGTAGGCTATTATGCCTTTCTATAAAAGACTGGGCGACGTCAACATGACAGTTAATTATCATTATAGTTCAGCCGCTTAATGAATCCTGTCAAGT
This sequence comes from Chrosomus eos, assembly GCA_036326025.1. NCBI lineage: Eukaryota > Metazoa > Chordata > Actinopteri > Cypriniformes > Leuciscidae > Chrosomus > Chrosomus eos. The sequence continues at coordinate 16,171,333 of CM070838.1, forward strand.
ACAGTACATGGCTGGGATATATTTCACAAATTAAACTGTATTCTACATTAAGCATATAAAGTCTGCTTTTAAGACTATTCTTTTTTTAAAAAAAAAAACTTTGCTTTGTGACATTATTTGCATGACAATTATTGTTTAAATACATATATAATCTCATTCTCATTTATCGTAATACAAAACAGTTAATAAATAAATCTCATTCTCATTACCGTAATGTAAAATATAATCAATAAATTAATTAATATCATTCTTATTACAATAATAAAGCAATTAAGCAAACAAATGAATACAATTCTCATTACCATAACGTAAAAAGAAAAATCATTTCATTCTCATGCCCATAATACAAAATAAATCAAGGGGGGGAAAAAATGTATAATTCTCATTAATGCAAAAAAATATAGAATAATCTCACTACCATAATGCATAAACAATTTAATGCTCAGTTCTGTAATGAAAAACAAACAAATAATAAAAATAAATAATTACCATACTGCAAAAAGCTAAGTAAACATATAAAAAAACTATATTCATGTAATGCAAAAAATATAATAAATAAATGTCATTTTCAGATTTGTAATGCAATAAATAAACAAATAAATTAAAGAAATCTCATTTTTATTACATCATCACAAACACAAATCAATAAAATTGTTGTATATTGACAGTTGTTTTACAGTGATGACAAAGACCATTGACAATAATGGGAGTTACAAAAAAAAAGTTAAATGTTAAACTTTTATTATCTCCGATGCATTGCGGTAATGAGAATATGGGGGAAAGTCACACTGGAAAAAGATCAAAAAATGTGTGGATCGCCAGAATATCATTTACTTTTGTATTGCACTTTGTAAGCATATCATAATATCATAAATATTCAAACTATTGTCTAACACTAATGCTATATAAAACAAAATGGCTACAGTGTGCCACACATGGCCATCTGCATGCACACAAAGGCAGAACTGCAGATTTCAACCAGAAATGATCAAACGAAAGACTACTTTTCAAGTCATGCAAACCACAGACTTGCTGGACACTCGAGTCTTTTTGTTTAATTCCAATCTAACATAAGAGTGTCTGCAGGGCCCTCTATTGAGACCCACTAAAACAAGCTCTAATGAAACGCTGCTGGAGAAAGATAACGAAAGCGAGGAAGGACAAACAAAAGACAAAAAAAAGTATCTGATGAGGTGATGTGAAATCAAGCAGGTCTGAATGAGCAGGACACACTGCATCTTCACGTTAATACACTCATTTTCCAGGTAATATCTGAATGTCTGGCCACTGTCATTACCAACCCTTCACCTTCAAACACCAATGAAAAACACAAGATTGAATCATCTGCATGCAAAGTGATTCGTTCCCGAAGGGCACAATGGCGTTATCAGAACATCAGTGGCAACACGAGATGGAAAAAGAAGTGGAAACGAAGACCAGGTGTCAGAATAAAGAATTTATGTCCATCTTCAACTAGATTTTCTTTGATAACACAGAAAGGAAGGAAACCAAACAAAGCCTGACTTTAAGAGGGTGATGCATACTTCTATGAACACTTATTCTTCCTGAAAGGCCTGATCTTTACCATACCTTTCATTTCTACTAGTGTGATCCATTCAGGTTCATTTACTGTAGACAATATAGGTGTATTTTCTCATCAAAATGTTTTTGAGGATGCAACGTCTTCCTTTTCACTGCAGATAAAAAGCCTTTGGCAAGCAAGAAAAGCAGAGGCAGGTAAAAGAAATATATTCCGGTGGGGTTTATTGTGTGTGGAAGAGAAAAGTAAAAGCTCCATCACATCGGCCAGACAAAACCCGAATCATTTCAGCAAAGAGATGGAGTAAGTCCACTGCCGCATTCAGTATCTTTACAATGGCTCAATCGCTTTGTCGCTCTCTTATGCTGTCCGTCTATCAATTTCTTTCTTCACATACAATTTTTTTTTTCAAAGGACAAGAAATTTCCACAATTTTAATGCAAAAAGGCACATTAGTGTGCTGCTATTAGCTGAAAAACGGTTACACTTTCCATCCATTTCACTGTGGTCGGTTTCTCTCACTTAAAAGCCATTATTATATTTGCAAATCCACGACACTATAAAAAGCATACTAAGTATGTCTTATATTGTCAAGGTTTCTTGAAAATTTCACTCAATTTAGTTCTTCATAATAATTGTCCAAACTTTAAATGAAATGGGCTGTTTTGCTACTGTACCTTTAAGACCATATAAAAAATTAGCTATGTAATGATTGGCTAACCATTTAGGAACTCACCTTGGTGTGTTTGTGAGAACTGTATCAAAGTCTGATTCATGAAAAATTATTATTTTACACCTGGGCTGCATCCGAAATCGCATACTCTCTGAGTAGGTACTTATTTGAATAAGTAATCACTTTGCAAGCGTTAAAAAGTATGTTTTATATAGTATGAATGTTACTCGGCTCACATTCTGTTTTTCGCCAACTATATTTTAGGGAAGTATGCTATTTCGGATGCAGCCATTGTCAAGAGTCAGAGCCAGAATTTTTCAATGAATCAGTTGATTCCATTGAACCATCTGAATGATTCATTCACAAATCTGAGTGAATCACTGAATCCGAAGAGAGCAGTTAATGACTTCAATTTCTCACACAAAACTATTATATGGCTTCAGACTTCTTATAATATAGCAAATAAGTTGTACAAGGCATCACAATACTTTTACAAGGCATGTCTGTATCCTTGATTAAAGCTTCACTTCCTGTTCATTGTAATTTCATGGAAAAGAGAGATTGAATTTATTTCAGAATAAAATTCGCTCACATGATCTGCAGTAGAAATGAAGCTAGACACATTAAAAATGACTTTTGGCTGAAATTAGATTTTAATTTGTGGGTGTACTGTCCTTTTAAGGGATTTTATGGTATGAATGAACTGCTTTTTTTCTCCAGCTTTACAATTTTCTTCTTTGTCTTTTCGTACTTGTATACTGTGCTCTTTTCCGCTCACATCTCTCATTGGTTGCTCTAATATACAAATATAGAGGTCGATATAAGCGGCCGATTATGGACCCCTGCTGTGATAATTCACTCTTTTGCTATTATACTCCCTCTCTCTTGTTCACCTTTACAAAACATTCATCCTCCCAAGTCAGATGAGCAAAAAAAAAAAATCCTATTAAAGTGGTTGCCGGAGGGAGTAATTTAAAATGAATGAATCTAAATAACGACAGGCAATTTGTTGCCATAGAAAGCTATTAAGAAATTACTCACTGACAGAACGGCAGGCCCGTCTCTGAGTCGAGGTGGCAGGTTCCGCCGTTATAACAGTATCCGTCACACAACTGACAGCTGGCTGCGATTCTGCCGTTCGTACAGCTGCGAACACACGTGAACAACAAGGACGAAATTCCATCTGGTTTTTCTTGATACTGACACACACAAAAGTGCTAATGTAACTATTAAATACACACTTGCAGGCGACGTCACCAGTCTCTTCGTCTACGATACACGGGGCCCCTCGGCAGCGAAGACATCGGTCTGACTCGCATTTTGGCCCCTCGTAGCGGGTGGGACACACACCACTCCACATGTCCCGAGCCGGACAGTGTGCAGCCTTTGGAGTTCACGCAATAATGGTGACAAATATCTGCGATCAGACAGAAAGAAAACCCATTATTAAGACTAATCTAAAGCAATGTATGCTAACTTCCTGTAACATCTTAACTCTACAGGAAGTCTTAACAGCAACTAAACTGTTCTGTAAACTTATGACACGTTTTAAGTGCTCTACATAGACAGCAGATTGTAAATAGTGCTATTCGCAATTGATTCAAACAGAGTTTGATGTTAGTGTAGCTGGTTCAAATATTAGAAAATGTAATGGAAATTGTTAGTGAATTTAATTTTTTTACGCTTTTATATTTGTGTAGTTATTATAGGGTAATGTACATTATTAATTCTAGAGGGAATCATGCATGTGTAACCGCTCCTACTCGACCTTACATTAACCCCTCTAAACCTCACTCCCACCCGGGTCACGGCACCAAATATAAACAGTTCTACTCGACCTGCTCCGAGTGGGATTCGAACCAGCGTCTCCGACATAGGAAGCGGGAGTGCTAAAAAGTATACTAAACAAGTACACATCCTCTAGTCTAGCGTCAGTCGCTATGGCGCTTCTTAAAGCCAGGGAAGTGAGGTTTACACACACAGGTCTTTCTGGCCTATGTTATATTAGCATGTCGCTAAGCTAAGTGTGTAATAATTTAATAATCCAAAATATGACAATTCCCTTGTTAATTTTGAATTAGTTTGACCTATTTGTATTATTTTTCTGCATTGAACTTAATATCTATAATCCATATTTCTTACCATAAATATTTTTTTCTACCGAGCTTTGTTGCAATGCATTCTGGGATTGCATTATCTGAGAATGGACACTTGTGACGCTGAAGACTTAAGACAAAATGAGATCTTATGTATGATGCCTACAATGTTGCCCGGGTAGTGCACTAGGTTTGAACTGAGCTACTGTATGGCAAAAACATTTATGGTAAAACAGATTCATACTCACGGTGTAAGCAGCGTTCCCCGGTGTACTCCGCCAGACAGTGGCACACAGGTTGGTTACCCAAGGTCAGGTCGCATGTGCCTCCGTTCAGGCAGTAACCGTCACAAACACGTTTCTCGCACAGAGGGCCGGTGAACCCCAGAGCGCAGTGACACGTGGGCTTTCCTTTAGTAGAAACACACTATTTTAGTGACTTTAAATCAGGACTGGATCATGTTTATGCAATTACCAGATTTGAAATATTTGCATAAACAACTCTGATTTGACCTGAACATATTTGACTCAAGATAATGTGCTAAACTGAGCAGGTCTAAGGATGTAAAAATGGTACTTCATTTGCAGGCTAATCGTGTAAATCACAGTGTGCTATGCTTGTCTTTGCTTTCTTAGCCAACAGGATTTGATTATTTGAGCTACTGTGACAAACAAAAGGCATTCTAGCAGGGATTTACGAGACGTACATCTGTTGGGTATTGATTTTGTACGTGCGCACGTTCAGCACACACTCAAAGCCAAGGGATATTCTGTCTACTGTTGGTGGTCCATCTGCCTGCTGGTGCGAATGACAGTTTTTTAACACAAAGACGCCAATAGAAACAATTCCTGGCTGTTTCGCAGATGTTTATGGGCTCCAACTGGTTATTCTCCAGCTTTTGGTCCCTGCCAAAATATTATTTCGGAATAAGACTGCAAAACAGGGAGCAGTGATTTACGCAATGCTTTAGCAGTGATATATTTTTTTGTAGAGGTTACGATAACAAATTGGTAGAGGAGCGTCTGGTGGATTCTCATGTGGTTGAACAGCCAATAAGAAAAAGATATTGAGTGAGCATGACGTTTCACTTTGGGAAAACAGGCTGTTGGGAGTTGGTGGGCAAGAATGTGAGTGTATGTGTCAGGGGAATTACAATAGCGTTCACTTGCTGGAACAATTACCAACTATCTAATTACCTGTCCAAAACCCTGATGTCCATGTGTACCCAGTCTTTCTGCTTGGTAAATTAAGGAATGGAAATCCTGTCATCATTTACTCACCCTCATCACGTTACAAATCAATTTCTGTTTTTATACATACATTTTTTTTGTATGGCCTGTAAATTTTATGGCCATTGGCAGGTGTGGCAAAAAGTATATATATATATATATATATATATATATATATTTTTTTTTTTTTTTAATTAAAATAATAATTTAACACTAAAATTACATACATTTATTTATAATAAAAGTATTTATAATTACATACATTTACTTTTTATTCATATTTGAATATCTTCCCCATAATATAATAATATTTTAATTACAGTAAATGGTGACCATTTAAGCTCTAAAAACAAAGAAAGAAAGAAAAACCTCATTACTAATATGCTTAAATCTGGCTTCAGGAGACTTGAAAAATAGCATAAAATTAGTATGAATCACATTATTATTTATCTTTTTTGTGTCATTTTTGGAGCTTGACGGCTTTAAATTATAGGGAAAAGAGCAGCATGAACATTCTACTAAACTTCTCCTTTTATGTTCCACAGAGAAAAGAATGTCATACAGGTTTGGAATGACACATGGTTGAGTAAATGCTGACAGCATTGTAATTTTTTTTGGTTTCTTTCTTAAGAAAATACAATTATTCAGTCTAAAATTTATAAGAAAAATTCTCCCCTTCAGGAAACACTGGTACGATTTGAAATATTAAACTTTACAATATCCTTGCTTGTTTTTCATTTCACACTATTCAGAGAACTTAGGATGACCTGAAACAACCCAAGGCAACACAGGTGGTGTATATTTCTGTTGCATTTATTTACTGAAAAGACAAAGAAACCAAAAAGAATGAGAAATCCCTCTTGTATCCCTGATGTTTGCCTGTGGCCTACTTTGAATTCTGAGACATCACGAAAGCCTTGTTTGTACAACTTGATCGTTTCTCTCGAAATGCACAATATGCATGCACAATACTTTAATAATAAAATATAAATTATTATTAATTTAGAGTAAAAAAAAACCAAAATGATTCAATATTTATATGTAAAATAATGGATTCTTTTTTTTACACAATTTTTGGTGTCAACACTGATAGTTTTTCGAAAAAGTTAGTGTGCTTGTTTATCACCAGTAAAGAACGTACTTGAGGAAAAATATGAGAAATGTTCATGATACAAAAAATTTACAAATACCGTGCAAGAAATAGCGCCTACCTAGTGGTGATCCTGTGCAAGTGCCTCCGTTGATGCAGTATTCCTTACAGTGGCTGATCTCACAGCGTTCCCCGGAGTAGTTCGGCCAACAAAAACAGCGTGATTCCCTTCGTTCGTTAGTGATACACCGACCTCCATTCTCACAGGCTGGACGACAAAGATCTCCTGAAATGCACACACATTTTAACCTTCAATTCTAAAGCTAAATACAATTACTAAGGACATTTTTGAAAGGATTTAGGTGTCGGTCCTAAAAAGGACAGTGTTCTGTCATTGTTCCATTTGTATACAAAACATGTATAATAAAAATACTTAGGCTTTAGTTAGAAAAGACTGCATATTTAAATTGACATGAAAAAAAAGGCTTTGAGGGATGTATTTGAATTTTTTTTATTTAATTTTATTTGTTAGAAAGTAAACATTATTTGCCAGTAGTTATTATGAGTAAATTATATATTCATTATTGCAATATGTTTTGTATATAAATGCAAATTTATCATGCCCCAACATCTTTTACATTTTTTTAAGTGAACTGAAGTTAAATATTAGTTCATTAAGATTAATGAAAAATACGACAACCGATTAACATATAAAAAACAAATAAATAACATTTTTATTTTTTATTTTATCTTTTACTGTTTATATTTATTTATTTAGATTGTTATATTTATTTAGATTTATCAATTATTTGAAGCAATATGTGCATGTATTTGAGATTTCTTTGATCAGGCTTAGCATTTAAATAATAATTATTTTGTTATATAAGTTCTGCAAGTTTATATCTTGTTTTGCCTCAATTTTTATATATGTTGGTACATTTTTAAATATATATTTAAAGTACAGTCCATTAATTGCTCTAGGCTATATCTAATTTTCATTGCAAGAATGCTCTGAGTGATTGCTAGGGTGGTTCTAAAGGTCTGTTCACACCAATAATGATAACTATAAAGATAACTATTTTGATAACTATATTAAGATCCACTCCAATGCATGATAATGTCCTGTTTATTATAACACGCTATACTTGTGTCGACTGCCGCTTTAAATCCTCGAGCAGGATGGATTCTGATTGGCTGTCATTGTTTTTATTTTTCATCAGCAGGAAATCATTCTGAAAGTGATTCTAACAATACCATTCCTCTGAGTTATCATTATAGTTGTTGTGTAAAAAAATGTAGAATGACATTTAAAACAATATCTTTATTGTTATATCGTTATAGTTATCGTTCTTGGTTTGACCGGACCTAAAGGGAAAAAAAGACAAGTTTAAATATTAGCCGTTAGCATGAGCAATCAGAACACTGTTTCTCACTGCTAATCAAACAAGCCATCTACTCTGAAGGAATCCTAGCGACACGATCCCTGTCTTTTCTAGCATGTAGGCTTCAGGTGTATTGTGTGTGTGGGCAAAGGACCCAGAATAGTAAACACTTCAGTCAAAATCACTCAAGTGAAACACTCAAGTTTGACATGCCGAGCGCTCGGGGCCTCTCTAACACTAGGGTCACACTAACACTCTGTTAGGGATGTACTGTAGGAGCATCCTGCCATGTGCGTTTTGACAGATGTACCTGAGATGTTGGTGTCCGTGCAGGTCCTGTTCACCAGAATTTTCCCCTCAGGGCACACACATCTGGCCCCGCTGGGGTTCAGCAGGCAAAGAAAAGCGCAATTCATCTTTGCACATGGGTTGGACACTGAGAGACAGAAGAAGAGAAGAGAAAACCAACATAAAATGGGATATATAATGTTTTTTTTTCCCCGCTTTTAAATGCTGGCATGTTCAGTCCTGCTCCTGGAGGATCACTGTCCTGCAGAGTTCAGCTCCAACCCCAATTAAACACACCTGAACCAGCTAATGAGGCAAGATGGAGATCAACTCTGTGACAGTGAGACAGTGACAGCGGTTTGGAGACTGCTGGTTTAAATTATAATAACCTGAATCTTGAATGAAAAAAGACAAAAAGATTAAAAAATAATGTAAATTAAAAAAATAATAAAATGGTTGACACTGAGGGAGAGTAAGAGAAGAGAAAACGAACATTAAATGGGATACATGACGCTATCATCAAAACAAATCGTAAATAAACCTGTTAAAAAAAAATCAGTGAATCATTAGTGTAGCAAAATATTTAGTTAAATAGTATAAACAAAAGAAAATGTAAATAAACTAGTTAAAAAATCAAAATATTTAGTTAAAAGATCAAAATATCAAAAAGCTAAATATTTAGTTAAATGGTGAAAACAAAACAAAATTTGAAAAAGAGCAGTTTACAAATCTGTGAATCTTTAGTATAGCAAAATATTTAGTTAAAAGGTTACAAAAAACAAAAACAAAACAACAAAGCAAACAAAATAAAATGTAAACAAACCAGTCAAAAATCAGTGAATCTATAGATCAGCAAAATATTTAGTTAAATTATGTTAAATTTAAATAAAATATGCGTAATCTGGTTCAAAAATATGATCTGTGAATCGTGAAAACTAGCATACATATATAGTAAAATAATTGATTTAAATAAACTGTATATGTAGATCTTTCTTACACTGTCATATATCATATCATATCACATCACGCACTCGTGATCAACAGTGTGTATTACTCTGTATGTAGAGTCTAGCCAATCATAAAATTATATATATAAAAAAAAATATATTTCATTTGCATATGGACTTAAAGATACATTTGCAAAACAGGCTGTATATAACAGTCATAGAGGGTGGAAAATAGTCGTTAAAAAAATTAGAGGGGCGAAAAAACTCCAGAGAAACATAATGCTACAAAAGAGCAGAATATTGCATCTTTCATAATGCCAGCACTATATACAGTATGTTCGCCTGAAATATACAATTCGCCTAGCATATTACAAACTATCTATCTAAAACCTTTTAGTTCACGGAGTATGTGTATGTGAGACATTATTTGTTTGCCTTTTTTATTTTAGCTTTTGGAGGTTGTATTGAAGACCATCTTTAATAAAGCCTTCCAGTGTAAAAGCACATCAGGGAGCGATGACACTTCCCATTATACCAGCACGAAGACAAACAACAGAAAGAGCAAAGATCACTCCATGCCTCCTTCTTTATAACAGAGAGGGAGAGATCGGTGGAGGATAAGAAACAGAGAGTACAGTGGGGAAAAACAATGGAAAGAAGAGGAATGAATATATAAGGAGACTAATGGATAATTGGAAGCAGGGCCACATGGGTCATGAAAGAGGAAAATAAACTAAAAAGACTCTAGAATATAAATCCATAGCTATTGTCAAAACGGATAAAACTGATAAAAACGAAGAAACATTTATTACTAATTTAACTGGTAATGTGTGTTCCCTTTTGAGAGGTCTCTCGTATTGCATAAGTTAGCTTACAGGTCAGCAAAGTGAAACTTGCTGAAGGAGATTAATTCTGAATTCTATGGCGAAATGGGGGCTAATATAGCTATAAGCCACGCCCTAGTGGGCTCTGACGTGCGCGAAGCGTCCTGATTGGTTCACGCATCCTAGCCCACTCGCCATAGGTTCATGCGTTGCTGCAGCACAAGCCAATGAGCAAGTTTTTTAAATGTGCGCCAACAAATAGTGCGAAATAAGAAAATCAGTAAGGCCAATTTTGGATTTCATGACTTCAGAAATGTTTTCTTTTGTTTCTCTCCAAATCTAGCAAAACTAAACATTTCATCTGATTAGAGGCAGTGATTGTATAATAAAAAAAACATTTGACAGAAATGTGTGATTGTAATAAGCTCTAGCTGGCCGCAGGCGAGAAGTCCAATCAGATTTCAACCATCTAAACATGAAATTAAACTCTGACGACTGCCAAGAAAACTCACACTGGAACGGTCCTCTGGAAGAAGCACATCCACAATGGTTTTAAAGGAGTATTTGACAAAAACATATAAAATGATGTCATGATTTAATCACTTCCAAACTTGTATTTGTATATTGTTGTTTTTATACACTTATGGAAAACAGAACCGTAGCTTGTGTTTCTCAAGGAAAAACAAAGTTGTAAGGGTTTGGAATGACATGAGGGTGAACTCTGCTTGTCGGTTGAATCGGAGATGCGTTTTGAGACTCACCCTCTTGTTGTTTGTACCGGTGGAAGAGCAAGATGCTGGCCACTCTCTCCACACCCAGATTAAGCTTCTCGGCGGGCAGCTTCCCATATTTGTGAACCCTAAAGACATCGTGCTTCATGCCAACCCCGTAGATGTAGTCTTCAAACAGATCAATTCGAAAGGGTTGAGAAATACCTGGAACGAAATCAACGAAATCAAATAAACTAAAAAGTCACAAATTCATTCACAATAAATGTTTAATGAAGGGATCCGGATTCAATAATGCAAAACAAAACCGGAATCTTATTAAAAAAAAGTCACAAAGCTGGAAAACACAATCCCAATCCAATTTATGAAAAATAATATTAAAGTTCTCGAGGATCAGAACTGAAGCGAAAACGTACTCGGTTACTAACGTAACCTCGGTTCTCTCTAGAGAGGGAACGAGTACTGCGTAATATCTTACGCTATGGGGAAACACTCTTTCCTCGAGATATTGAAGCCAAAAATTACCCTTAATTTTTTTTAATCATGCAAAACGCTTTTGCAGCAGCAAGCAGACAAGGGCGAAACAGCTCGCGCGCCCATTGGCTGCCTCGCTGGAAAAGCTGCAGCCTATCGAGTGAAGGCACTGCGTGACGTAATGACGAATGAAGACGCTTCGCGCTCATTTCGTCATGTCCCGCCAGTATAGGCGTGGTCTCGCCCTATGAATACCCCTCGATAGCTGTATTTCTCTGATTTTGTACACCGAAGCGAACCAGAGCATAGTTCAAGCACGGCAAGATACGCAGTACTCGTTCCCTCTCTAGAGAGAACCGAGGTTACGTTAGTAACCGAGTACGTTCTCTTACGAGAGTATCTCTCGTACTGCGTAATATCTTACGCTATGGGGACCCATACAAAACGCCGTGCGGACAGGGATCCAACACCAGAGTCCCGGGGCCAAGCCCAGGGCACATCTAGTGCATAATCACCATAACTCACATAGAGTAGAGGAGGAGAGGCTAGAAGCATCACTCCTTCATAAAAGTCCCGTAGGGGTACCGACCCGTAAGGGCAACATAGCCGCATTGGCGGCCGATAAGCCCGAAGTTCAGACCGCCAAAAGCTTAGCTTGTAAGGCGGGCACCTCCAGGTTATAGTACTTGATAAATGTCGACGGCGAGGCCCAGCCCGCAGCCGTACAGATATCCTGCAGGGAGACCCCGCTATACCATGCCCACGACGAGGCCACGCCTCTTGTGGAGTGCGCTTTGACACCCAATGGGCACCGCAGGCCCTTGGAAGTGTAAGCCAGCGCTATGGCATCCACTATCCATCTGGATAGGCTCTGTTTTGAGGCGGCGAGTCCCTTAGAACGGCCGCCAAACAAAACGAAAAGCTGCTCGGTCTGCCTGAACCCAGCCGAGCGGGACACATAAGCCCTTAACGCCCTGACAGGGCAAAGGAGACTCGCGTCCCTCTCCTCATCGAGAACCGGAAGGGCTGACAGGGAAATTACCTGGGCCCTAAACGGTGTATTGAGGGATTTCGGCACGTAGCCGTGCCTCGGTTTGAGTACGACCTTTGAGTCGTTAGGCCCAAACTCCAGACATGACGCGCTTACAGAAAGCGCCTGTAAGTCCCCTACACGCTTCACTGAAGCGAGAGCCAATAGAAACACCGTCTTAAGGGACAGGTGCTTCATATCCGGCAGCTGGATCGGCTCAAACGGGGCGCCTTTCATGGCCTCCAAGACCGTGGAAAGGTCCCAAGCCGGGACTGAAGGGGGCCTGGGAGGGTTTAATCTCCTCGTAGGAAACGCACGACTAAGTCGTTTTTCCCCAGTGACTGGCCAGACACCGGTTTAGCAAACGTTGCTATGGCCGCCACGTACACTTTGAGCGTGGATGGGGTCCTTCCCTTATCCATCAGCTCCTGAAGGAAGGCAAGCACTTCCTTAACCCCGCAGTCCACGGGTGAAAAGCCACGGGCTCGACACCAAGTAGAGAACACCGACCATTTCGAGGCATAGAGCCGTCTGGTAGACGGAGCTCTAGCCTGCGCGATCGTGTTTAGCACTCCTTCTGGGAGGCTAGCGGGTACCCGTTGATGACCCATGCGTGCAGGGACCACAGTTCCGGGTGAGGATGCCAAATCGAGCCCTCCGCCTGAGAGAGGAGATCTCTCCTCAACGGTACAGGCCACGGGGCAGTGCTGGTCATCCGCATCAGGACCGGAAACCAAGCCTGGTTCGTCCAGAGCGGAGCCACAAGCAGCACTGGGCATCCATTTTCCCTGATCCGCTCCAACACCTGAGGCAGGAGCGAGACCGGGGGAAAGGCATACAGGGGACCGCTGGGCCAAGTATGGGCCAGCGCGTCCCTGCCCTTCGAGAAGAATACTGGGCAGTGAGCGTTCTCGCGGGACGCGAACAGGTCCACCTGCGCTCAGCCAAACGTTTCCCACAGCAGCTGGACCGTCTGCGGATGCAGCGACCATTCTCCTGTCGGGACGTTGTCTCTGGACAGCTTGTCTGGACCCGTATTCAGGTGCCCAGGCACGTGCGCCGCTTTCAGAGAAAGGAGGTTGCGCTGGGCCCAGACCAAGAGGGGTTCCGCCAGCCTGCAAAGGCGTGTGGACCCGATGCCGCCCTGGCGATTTATGTACGCCACCACTGACATGTTGTCCGACCGGACCAATACGTGGTGGCCTATTATCTGGGGACAGAAGCGCCTTAGCGCTTTGTCGACTGCCATTAATTCCAAGCAGTTTATGTGAAGGAGCTTCTCCCGTACTGACCATAGGCCAGCTAGTGGTCTGCCCTCGAGCAGCGCTCCCCGCCCCGATGTGGAGGCGTCCGTAGACACCACCTTCACACCCGAGGCGATCCCCAGACTCACACCTGACTGATACCAGCCGGTCACTTTCCTCGGTTTCAGAGCTGAAACGCACTGAAGGTCGACCCTGAGGCGAAATAGACCCGCGGTCCACGCCCTGGGGGAACTCGTGCTTTTAGCCATAGCTGCAGTGGGCGCATGCGGAGCAGGCCCAACTGGAGTACGGAGGCTGCTGAGGCCATCAGACCCAGCATTTTCTGAAACCTTCTGAGCGGGACTATAGAGCCGTGGCGGAAGGATCTCGCGACGTGCTGAATATTTAATCCGCGCTCCGGTGACAGGCGTGCTGTCATGGATAGCGAGTCCAACACTGTTCCCAGAAGGAAATTCTCCGACTGGGGAGCAGTGAGCTTTTCGCCCAATTGACTGTAAGGCCCAGCTCCTCGAGATGCTCGAGTAATGCGGCCCTGTGTTCTATGAGCTCCGTTCGTGAACAAGCTAGAATCAGCCAATCGTCCAAGTAGTTCAAAACTCGCATGCCCCGAAGTCTCAGGGGGGGCGAGGGCCGCGTCCATGCACTACGTGAACGTACGGGGTGCTACTGACAGGCCGAACGGCAGGACTGTGTATTGATATGCCTGGCCCTCGAAGGCGAATCTCAAGAATCGCCTTTGATGGGACGCTATTTGTATTTGAAAATAGGCGTCTTTCAGATCTATTGACATGAACCAGTCTCCTTGGCGCACTTGCGCGAGGATTTTCCTGGTCGTAAGCATTCTGAACTGGCGCTTCCCGAGCGTTCTGTTCAGCAGTCGCAGATCTAGAATGGGTCTGAGCCCACCATCTTTTTCGGTACCAGAAAATATCTGCTGTATAAGCCCCCTTCGCCCTGAGATAGAGGTTCTATAGCCCCTTTTTCTCAGTAGTTTCGCTATCTCGGCTCGAAGTAGATGAAACACTTCGCTATACACCGTAGTTTCGACTCGCGCCGTATAACGGCGGGGGCGTCGAGCGAACTGTAGCGAACAGCCTCTTGTTATAGTGTTCAACACCCATTCTGATACCCCGGGAAGCCTTAACCACGCATCTGCGTGAATAGCTAGGGGTAGAATGAAATCTGGGCTCTGGCCGCGGCAGGACGGCGGCTCGAGAGCCCCTGTGTACTGGGAACACAGCACCGTGTTTACAGCGTTCGAGGCGGGGGGCGCGCTGATCACAGCGGGCAGCCTGGCCGCGCTCAGCTTCTCTATGGCGGGATGCGCAGAGAAAGCGAGCGGGGCGAATCCTGTGGGATTCGGCGCGTGTGAGGGAATGTGGGCACATTTACTAAATGCGGCACATTTTCTACACTGAGAATACTGTCAGCTCGCGCGACTAAATCACTGCTGTGTATACAGCGTGCGAGGCGCGCGCTGATCAAAGCCGGCAGCCTGGCCGCGCTCAGCTTCTCTGTGACGGGTTGTGCAGAGAAGACGAGCGGGGGTGAATCCCGTGAGATTCGGAGTGTCTGAGAAATGCGGGCGCGAGACAGCGGGCACATTTTCTGCACGGAGAATGCTCGGCTCGCGCCGACTGAATCAACGCTGTGTTCACAGCGTGCGAGGTGCGCGCTAATCACAGCGGGCAGCCTGGCCGCGCTCAGCTTCTCTGTGACGGGTTGTGCATAGAAAGCGAGCGGGGGTGAATCCCGTGGGATTCGGCGTGTCAGTGAGGAAATGCGGAACAGCGGGCACATTTACTGCACTGAGAACACTGTCGGCTCGCGCCGACTAAATGTGTGTTAGTTTCGTTTTTACAGAAACCAAGGGACACGCATCGTGTAGTGTAAGCGGGCATTGTATGGGCGCGTTCACCACATTTTCTGCACAACCAACATGAGTTGGTTTTATTTGTGCTAGCCCTGCACCGTGGCGGGCTGTGTCTGGGTGTGGGAATGGGCACTGGGACGTGGGCATTCTTACAACACTCGTAACACCATCGGCCGTGGCCGGAACACCAGAAAATGCACTCTTTATTGGATTTATCTGGGTAGCCATAGAAACGGCTTTTGTGCGCAGGCAAGCGGGCTGAGACACCGGCTGCTTCACTGCGAAATACACTGGGACAGTCACAACGCATGGAACTGAACGAGCGAGAAGTTTTGGTGGAAATCCGGCCGCAGCGGGATCTGAACACCGTCACTTTCCTAGAGAGACTAGGAAGGCCTTGAGACCTCGGGCTTTACCTCAATCCTCGGCCGGGGCCCGCGCTGAGGGGGGCGGCGTCCAGCAGAGCAAGAGCGCGGTGTTTGATCTCGGGCCTGGCGGCGCTGCTAGTTAGCCGAAACGGCGGCTTTTGTGCGCAGGCAAGCGGGCTGAGACACCGGCTGCTTCACTGCGAAATACACTGGAACAGTCACATTGCTTGGAACTGAACGAGCGAGAAGTTTTGGTGAAAATCCGGCCGCAGCGGGAACTGAACACCGTCGCTTTCCTAGAGAGACTAGGAAGGCCTTGAGACCTCGGGCTCTATCTCAATCCTCGGCCGGGGCCCGCGCTGAGGGGGGCGGCGTCCAGCAGAGCGAGAACGTCGAGGAACACGGAGCGCTCAGCTTCCGTCATCTCGGATAGCGTTAGCCACAAATGTATCTCACCATTCAGGCCGATGTAATCCACGGCTTGAGAGAGCGGACGCATCGGCTCAGTTTCAATGCCGTCTCCGGTAGTTTGTCGAGCTCAAGTGCGGACGCGGCGGCAGACGGCGGCCGCTGTCCGTCTGGGAGCGACTCGAGCGAAGCCGGCGAAGCTGGCGGGCGAACCGGCGAGCTTTGGCGGGCTGGAAATAGCTCGGGAGCGCGCAGGGCGCGGCGCTTCTTGCGGCGCGGCATCACGGCGGGCTGGGATGCGGGCTCGGAGAACGACGCCAGGCGAGTCCGCAGAGTCACCATAGGCAAGCGTTTACAATGATGGCATCCGCCGTCAGCGAGTGCGGTGGCCGCGTGATCCTCACCCAGGCAGGACACGGCGGTCCTCGTCGCTGAGTGGGGCTCGGCAAGAACCACAGGAAAGCATCTTTAAAAAGACGCAGCTCTTTTAGAACAGTAGAAATGGGTGTTGCGTCACGTAAGCAAACACACACACACACTTAGCAGAGTAAAAGGATATAGTACGCCGGAAAGCGCAGCAGGTACGGCAGTTGAAGGCGGCTGGGCCAGCGACTTCAGAAGATGGCACGTCCCGCTGAGAAGGCTACAAGTCAACGGCGCGGCTTCTCACTCTGGATCCCGCGATGCGTGAGCTTCGCGTGAAGAATGAAAAATCAGAGAAATACAGCTATCGAGGGGTATTCATAGGGCGAGACCACGCCTATACTGGCGGGACATGACGAAATGAGCGCGAAGCGTCTTCATTCGTCATTACGTCACGCAGTGCCTTCACTCGATAGGCTGCAGCTTTTCCAGCGAGGCAGCCAATGGGCGCGCGAGCTGTTTCGCCCTTGTCTGCTTGCTGCTGCAAAAGCGTTTTGCATGATTAAAAAAAATTAAGGGTAATTTTTGGCTTCAATATCTCGAGGAAAGAGTGTTTCCCCATAGCGTAAGATATTACGCAGTACGAGAGATACTCTCGTAAGAGAACCAAAAAAAGCTCTGTTCCAAAACATAGCGAGCGGCCTATGTAGACAGCATTTTAAGGCATCATAGACATGCTCCCTAGATTCCAAATTGTCCAGTCTAGGATACTCTGTTTTGACCAGTTTTTTGAGAGCATTGTGTGTATACTTCGCAAAGAAAGCAATCCCAGAATGCACAGCGATAAGCCTAGTTGAAAACGTTAGAGAAAAGTAGAGAGATTATGATTTTAAATATATTTCATTCACTCACCAATAAAATAACATTATTTTAATCCATATTTGTTTGTGCTGCATGTTTTTAAGCTTATTAGATGATCCCTTTATTAGCTTAGCAAACCACTAACATCAAACTAACCTAACCCTAACCCTAAATCTGAGTCTGTCATAGTAATAATATTAATAGACACTTTGAATAATAAAAATAGTCTCTAATATTTCTCTAATTATATATATATATGTATATGTATATAATTATATATTATATGTATATAATTATATATATATATGTATATATATATATGTGTAGATATTTTTTAGCCTAGCAACATACTAACATCAAACAATGGTTTAGTTTAACAGAAAATTGACTATTTTCAAAGACATTTATATATTTCCAAAGTAAAGCAAAACAAAAAAAATAAAAAAAATAAAGCCAAACAAAAAGCAACACAACAATAACATAATGAAAACAAAACATCAAAACAAGACAAACCCAAACAATGAACAAAACAAACAATAAAGTTGTTAGCTTAAAGTTGGAAATATTTTGATTTGAGGCTACTACAATCTGCTTAAAACTGTTAATGCTTTTGATGTCTATTTATATTACATACCTTTTTACCTCTTGTGATATATTCACCACAAATCTCTGTATTTTTTTTTAGCTTAGCTACATCCTAACATCAAACTCTAGTTCAATCAATCTAGTCCAAAACATTTATACATTTCTTATGTTTTTATAAATTTCTTATGTATTTCTTGTTTATGTTTGTATCACACCATTAGATTAGCAACATGCTAGCGTCATTCTCTATTAATACCAGTCCATTGTCCATTGTTGTCAACTACTTTAAGCTAACTTTGAAGGAAGTGTTTGATTTGGCAGCAGTCTATGTAGGCAGAAGACAGTTCATTAGGTTTTGCAAAATTCATTCTCAACTTTGATGTTTCTCTAAAGTAGCATTTTTCAATCACAGCCTGAGAGGGAATCAAAATGGAAATCTGGTGAAGTGAGTTTTTTATAAACTTCACTGACGGACAGTAAAAAGCCTCACAGATATTCAGCTTTACATTTACAGGCCTCTAAATTATGGGACAGAGCGTTTCCCTGAGCTGAAGATGTTAATGAAAAGCTGGAACCAGATTCTGAACATTGTACAATTTCCTACACAAGCAAACTCACCATCTCGACTGCTAGCGGCCACCAGAGAATCCGAGCCATCGAAACGCACGCTCCCGATCTGAGACAGCTCAGAGTCCGCCCAGTACAGACGCTGGTTGTAATAATCAATTGCAAGTCCTATAAAGACAGAGAAAAATTTGTATTATATTATAATTTATAATATTATATTTATTATTATATATTATATTATAAACATATTTAATATTATTAATAAAATTAATCTAATGTGTAAAATTATAATAAAATTTTGGCTTTCATTTCTTCAAAAAACATGAATTTATTTTTCTATGACCAAAAAACTAAAAATGGTTGTCCTTTCCATTAAAGGTGCCATGTGTAATAATTGAGGTAAAAATATCCAAAAAATGAGCTACACGCATCAAAAGAATGAGAAGAAATAAGGGCGATGATGTCATTAAAAAAATGAAAAGTTATAGTGTTGCAGAGATATCAACCTAAATTAGCATTAGCATTACTAGCGCCGGCCCGACAGTTGTTGTAATACCAGTTTCGGCCATGGGAGGCGGTATGCGGGCAACATACATAACCACCAGCCAAACTGCAACACACGAATAACTCGCACTGCTTGTATCTCTTTAATCTCTAAAAATCTCCAAATGCTCCACGTGAAACTGCGGTCTTACTATCGTGTCAATTGATTTGATTAATATGCGCGAGGGAGAGAGAGCAGGACCACGCTCGTGTTGTTTGAAGACATGAGAGTGCGCGCGCGCGCGGCCGGGGCTCGCTCTCTCTGTCTCTCTCTCTGTCTCTCTCTCTCTCTCTCTATGTCTCTCTCTCTGCTCGTAAACGCGCCCTGTCAAGCGCAGCGGCAGCAGACAGTCATTCTAGTCTACATCCCTCACCGATCAAAATAGGCTTTGGCGGGACAAAGCGGACTATTTGACGGTTTTAGAAGATTAACAACCTGAAACTAAAAAACAGACTAAAGTAGGCCAACTTTCTGGAGGTATACTGCCCCCATCTGGTATGGAATATGTGGAGTTTTAATTGATTTTTTGACAGATGGCACCTTTAAGAGAAACAAGAATTTCACCCTGAATACTGTAGATATTAAATAGTTTTACTCAAACTTTATAATGCATTTCACTTTCAGACAACTGAAATGACCATCTTACTGTGACGTTTCTTGCCTTTTATGTAGCAGAGTGACATATTAAAATGATCCCTTTTGGCATTACATTTGGCACATGCATTTTCTGAGTCACATGACATGTTTAAGACTAGAGAATATTTTCAAAATAGTTTGACTGGCATGCAAGAACCTCACCCGTTGGTCTTCGCAAGTTCCTCTCCAGCATAATGCGACGCAAAGACCCGTCCATGGCCGCCTCTTCGATGTGAGAGTGGTCACCAATCACGGTCCAGTACACCATCCTATGGCAAGGAAAAATACACATGTTGTCGCAAATAATAGCCAGGACTCTAAAATTACCTTAATGGTCACTTACCCTCGTACAGGGTTAACAGTAATAGCGAAAGGTTCCCCGTCAATGTCTGTGATGAGCCGGGTGCAGTTAGGACCCCCCAGTTGTCCCACATTGATGGAGTATCGAAGTCGGCGCCAGTGTGCCGTGTAGTAGCTGAACCAGTGCATTCGGGAATGATCCGTCCAGTACAGGTTCCCCGTCACCCAGTCGGCCGAGATGTCCTTGGGCCTCCTGAAGTCTGGACACTGCAAATATATAATGTTGCGAAGTTTCAAACAACCTTAATAAGATATCTCTAAGCTAGTTTCTGATGTAATTGTGGTTTCATAAGGAGAATATCCAAAAAAATTTGTAACTGAAATATTGTGACTTAATAATTTAAAGAAATCAGACAAAATCTGTCTAATTTATTGTTATTGACTTACTATGACTCCACTGTTTGACGTGATTGGACTTCTGTCTTGAAGGTCTTTGTAAAAAATCCCCCCGGGGTTAAACTGAGTGGCCCATACAAACTTGTGATGGTGAAATAGTGCGTCCATGCCGATGATGCGAGCGCTGTCTGAGATACGGGCCAGTTGCGTATGTCCATGAGTTTGGTTGTACGGATAGACAAAGCTGTGGATTTCAGTGTCGTTGGCCACATAGAGGACCTGATCTTCTGGTCCTGATCACAGAGATACATGTGTGAAACAAATCAAATAAATTAAACAATAAATCAAAGCAAACCCAAGCAAAAAAAAACAAAACAAAAGAAAAGAAAAAACAAACAAACTAATAAATCAATACAAACAGCAACAGACACATAAAAGTAAACACCACATCAAACAAAACCAAAAACTAATCAAAACTAAAAAAAACAAAGCAAAGAAAAAAGTAAACCTAACAAAAAGGCAAACCAAAACTAAAACACCACATCAAACAAAATAAAAAATAAAAAAACAAAAATAAATCAAACAAAACTGAAACAAAACAAATTAAGACCAAAACCAAATAAAAAACAGACAAAAACCAAAACAGGGCAAAAAATAAATCAAACAAAAATTGTAAATAAACAAATAAAGACGAAATCCAAACAAAAAAAGACCAAAAACAAACAACAAAGCAAAAATAAATCAAACAAAAAGTGAAAGACCAAAATAATAATAAAAAGACAACTAGAAAAGTACCAAAAACATCTAAGGTTAGCTCTAAACCAGAAATGTTTTGAACTGAGGCAAATAAATCAGCACAACACTGTTTATTTATCTACAAATGGAATAGAAGGTCATAACACTGAATCCTTTTGCTGTCTATTTCTATTAAACAATAATCATTTTTACCCTTAGTGATGCATTCACCATCAATCTCCTTAAAGTTTCGGTCACAAGTGCACTTGTACGCGCCCTTCGTGTTGGTGCAATACTGCGAGCAGGTTCCAAACTGCAGACACTCGTTCACCTCTGAGGAGAGAAAGAGAGAGGAACGCATCCATCCATCAGCCTCTCCCACACGCTCTCCGGTGACATTTTTAACAATGCTGCGGGGATGTCACTCTGTTTGGGATTTGAGCTGAAGCTTGGCTATCTGCGTTTAGTGCCTGCTGATTTCTGGGGTTCTTGTTATTCTCAGTGAGTTGACCCTGAAGCGACCGCTGACATACCTCCAACAGTTTAACGCCAGCGCTGGAACTGAATACAAAGAGACTTTTGCATTGTGGGGTTTGTACAAAAGACGAGTAACTACTGGGGGATGTGCTAGGGGCAACTATACGGACACCTAAGCATTGTGTCTTTACAAAATACCAAACGTCATTTCTTTCTAAGAATAATTTGTACCAGCACATTTTTCTAGTAGTGCATTAGTTTATAAGTAATAAAACAATGGATGTTAACATATGTAAGGCTTTTATTGTATGAATTTTTTTAAATCTTTTTTTTTTTATGATTAAGGGTTTTAACTTATTTAAAACCCAAGTGCAAAAGTCACTACACTTCAAATCTTTGAACCTTAAGAACCTTGTTGACAAAAAGAAAATTGACCCATTATTAAATACTTTAAACTTCAAAATGCTCTGCATATTTCAATATATTGCAGCATCAATGTGAAAACCTGTTCAGCCACAGAGTTACACTGAGTTCAACTTTAAAAGGGAGTTGTAAATGTTGATGTATCTGGAAATTATCTGTTGTTGTTTTTTGCATACTCCTGCAATACTCTTTTTAACACTAACTCAAATTACATTTAAGTTTTTATATATATATATATATATATATATATATATATATATATATATATATATATATATATAGTTATTTAAATTATATATATAATTTAAAAATATTTAAAACAAATCTTATAAGTATACAATATTTCAATAAAATTAAAAAAATAATAAATTAGATTTATTAACAATACCATTTATTTTTTATTAGTATTATAATATAAACATTAATAATATATATTATTTATTAATTGAAAAATATAAATAATGAAATACAAATTAAATAACTGAAGTAAATTTGAAAGTTGTGCTGCGTCCCGCTGGTGCCACAGTTTAAAAACCCTGCTTTATATCAATAAAGTAATAACGTGGGACTGTATACGTCCATTCTGAATGAATGACAACAAAAAATCCTAATATTCAAAGACATGAAATTGTCTTGTTGGTATTTTTTGTACAAATTCTCTACCTTCACATTGCTTGGTCTTCTGGTTCCTCTGAAAGCCGTCTTTGCATTGGCAGATGGAAGGTGTTTTTGTATGGTTGCAGAAAGCGTCGTCTCCGCACAAGTCTGGCCGTTCTCGACATGCACCATCTACGGAATCTGTGACCCACAAGGGACAAAATGAGACACACTGGAATGGTTTTACGCCTCAAACTGAGAAGCGCAGGAGTAGAAAATGCGATGGATGAAGGATTATGGAAGGAAGTACACTTACATGCCTTGCAGTCGCGCTCATCTGAACCGCCATCTTCACAGTCGTCGAAGAAGTTGCACTGCAGCTCGGCCGGGATGCAGCGGTGATTGATACAGGAGAATTCGGACTTTCCACACGGCCTCGGCCTTTTGACCACAAACACTAGAGAGAAGAAAGAAAGAGAGATTGTTTAGAGAAGGAGATAGATGGAAATAGAGGAAGTGAAGTTGCCTACGCACCGCAGTCGTCTTCGTCAGAATTGTCGCCGCAGTCATTCGCCCCGTTGCAGATTTGTTCAGTCCGCAGACACACTCTGTCATTCCTACAGCGGAACGGCCTGTTTGGGGGACATGGCAACTTTCCTGCGGGGTAGCACACCACACACACACACACACACACACACACACACACACACACACACACACACACACACACACACACACACACACACACACACACACACACACACACACACACACACACGCACATTAATCATAACCTCGTTTTCCTCAGAGAAGTGATCTGCTGTTTTTGTGGTTTGTACCATTGCAAATGCTGATGAAGTGTTTGAAAAGTGGTCCAAAAGAGCCATTTTTCAGACATTTTACTGTCAAGTTCCATAGGAAAAACTTTTTCAGAAAAAAAATAAAATAAAATAGTTGTTTACTACAGTTCAGAAGTACAGTTTAAGGTTTAATGTGAGTTCAGGATGGTCCAAACATCCGATATTGATTTTCAGCTCAGTTTTTTTTGTGAGTTCTAACTCTATTTTACGATTTAAGCGTACATCAAGTACACACTTATGAGAAACCTTCTGAGCTGACTTGCACACCGAAGTAAAAATAATAAATAATATTATTATATATATATATAATATATATATATATAATATATATAATATATATATATATATGTATATATGTATATATATAATTATTTTCCCACATTTATTTATCTAAGCGAACAAAATGTAAAATATAAATATTTTGTTCAATTTAATTTATTTTAATGGCTGAATAAATTAGCGAATGAACAAACTAACTGTTATGTAACTTTAATGGAAAATAAATTGCATGTAAAAAAACAGACCAATAAATAAAAGTAAAAATGTATAAATAAATTGATAATATTTAAATAAATGGTAACAATTTACAATAAGGATCCATTAGTAAATGTTACTTAATGCATTAACTAACAATGAGTAATACATATGTACACACAGTATTTATTCATCTTTGTTTCAGTTAGTTAATAAAAATACAACTCTTAAGTGTTAGTTCATGGTAGCTCAGGTCAATAAGATAATATAATCAGGTTTTAAATATGCATGAATAAGAATGACATTAAAATCAACTAAAGTAATAAATGCTTTAGCTCATGTTAAAGGTGCTATATGTATTTTTTAGCGGCCTCTAGTGGTGATGTTTCAGATTTCAACAAGAGCGCGTGTGCGTGCTCGATCTCAAGAGCGAGCATTCACTACCGGCCACACGGAGACTTTCAACGCAATGGCGAAAGCATCACACAACATGCTGGAAACTCATGTAAACTCCCACTGCAAGGTTACAATAATATCAGCTTGACGTGGAACTAATGTTCCATGCTCGTGCCATGATAACGTTACATTGACTGCATTTAGCCGACATGTGATGTTATCTAGCATAAGGCATTTCACTAACTATATGTGTATCTTTCACAATTAGCAATGTCAACATAGGTGAATGTATAATATGATAACGAAAACGGTGAACTAGACTGAACAATGTCAGTGTAACAATAACTGTAAGTCAGTAGGAAGTAACATTACTGTACTGAACATGTCTGGGAATGTTTATTATAAACAATATGATAGTAGTGGGATGAGTAACGTTAGACAGTAGATCTAGTCCATAAAATAAGTTACACCTAGCTACTTTTTGTTATCCTGGAACAGTCTTTTGTATTCATTTCATGTCTCATGTAGTTTACCTTGCTATTCCATTAAGAGTTTACTAATAATTCAAAAGCTCTGCCGATGTTAATCCGTGTTTTCGTCCTGAGTCGATCAGATTCACGTTTGGCTTGACGAGCTTCAGCAGATAAAACTTTTTTTTTTGTTTTTTATATTTGTGGAGTTTGTGTTGGAGTCTGTGTTGTGCTGGAGGCAGGTCGTTTTGGGGTGTTATCAGACTCATGTAGTTCGCTGCAGTGCCGTCGGTTGCATAGACTGTATATAAGGAGAGATGGTCGGGAGCGCGCATGCACGTCACATCCGATGGATTTCGCGGTAAATCCGACCCGGAGACTTCACATATAAATATGAATACTGGCCTTCAGAGGTAATAGCAAAACCCGACAAGTGGATCATTGTAATGTGTGATTACAACTCCTTCACACACAGGCAATAAAAAAAGGATTCATTTTAGAAGAAAAGCTACATAGAGCACCTTTAACTATATTTAATGTTAAAATATGGAACCTTATTGTAAAGTGTTACCAAATAAATACATAAAATAATCAAAACAAACAAAGCAAAACGAGCAAAAAATAAATTATATAAATCAAATAAAACTAAAAAGGTAAGCAAAACTAAATAAGTTAATAAATCAAAACAAAATACAATACACAAAATGAACCAAACAAAATGAAAAGAATACACAAAATAAAACTGAACAATAAACCAAAACACACATGCACAAATTAACAAAATAAAAAACAAACATCAAACCACACAAAATAATACATACAAAACACGAAAAAAAAATCAAAAACAAACTGAACAATAAACCAAAACATACACACACAAATAAAAAATAATAATAAAAAAAAAACGTGAATTCAGTGGGGAATGAATCATACCAAGCTAAATATTCAAAGACATACCACACATGAGTGAATCTTCATCAGAGTTGTCTCCGCATCATCCTCACCATCACAGAGCCAGACCAGCAGCTTACACAGTGTGTTGTTGCAAACAAACTCGTCTGAGCGGCAAGCCAACGACCCTGCAAACAAAAGGTAGAGGACATATTTGAACACTAAAATGAGTTTGAACAAATCGCCATGATGTGTCGCCACAGTATACAAATTGACTTGCGTATTGTTTTTTGCAATTCTATCGACATTTAATTTGTTTAACACTATTGTTCATGCTATGTTCATTTTATATAAGATATATAATAATTCTCACTTCAAAGAACAGAGATGTATGCCCATACTGCTTTCGAAAAAAGTTAAAGTAATGGGACACTAATTTGCACCCTTTTCAGGGAAAGTTTATCTATTACATGACTTGTAAAAGCATTTGAACTGTTTCTTATCAGCAACCTTGCACATTCCCTCACAATGACAATTCTTTGAGCATTTTGATGGTTTTAAAATAAATATGAATTGAATCTACAATTAAATATTTAAATGAACGGGAATTTTTACAAGCTGAATTTATGCCGAGAAATTCATTCGGTTTGTATCGCGAGCGGTTTGTGCATTCATATAGATTTCTATAAGATGCCTAACCATTCAATCTGTTTGTAAAGCAAACATCTAAAAGCAATTTTATTTTTTTAATAAATAAACCCCAGCTGGCATTGAGACGCTTTTAATCATCAGCAGCTGAAAAGGCACTTTGACTTCGCTTTCCAACAAGCGACAAAACCTTCTATAAACCCTGATGATGAAATTTATGGAGGCCATTTAGTTCCTCGGGTACAGTGAAGCACAAGCATTATGGAGACTGTCAAAGCAAAAGCATTAACCAGGGAAAAAAAGAATGATTGTATCCTATAAAATGACCTGAGATCAGTTTTTGTGGTGTTTAAAGACCTAAGTTTGGATGTCAGCTCAGAGAGGATGTTTTATACCAGCTTAAAGCCTGCCAGACTAAGAGCGTTGCTTTTTTTGAAAATACATCCTGCTTTTCTCACCCTGATCCCTCTTTCTTTGTCATCAGCTCTGAGCCAGAGAGGTTTCTAGTAGGTGTTTGACAGAAATGGACATTAATATCACAGAGTTTCCCTGAATAAAACACACCGCCCTAGCGCTGGACCAAAGCAGGACGCAAGGGTGCAAATGCAAGTCTCACAAACGAGTGCACTTAAAGCTAAAGTTAAATTGGAAGTGCACATAAAAACTTGAATGATGGGGGAAAAAAGCTTAATCATAAAAAAAAAAAAAACTCACACACACACACACAAACTATATATATATATATATATATATATATATATATATATATATATATATATATATATAATATATATATATATATATTATTTTGGCTAAATAAACAAATAAAAATAAATTATATTCTTTTAGTAAATTAATGAATTACTAAATAAATAAAATAATAATAATAATAAAATATAATAAAACTGCCCTTATATATCGGTTTTTCTCATTTTATACCCTACAAAGTAAATAATCATAGATAGATAGATAGATAGATAGATAGATGGATGGATGGATGGATGGATGGATGGATGGATGGATGGATGGATGGATGGATGGATGGATGGATGGATGGACTGAACGCCAAAATAATCAAATGAATAAATCAAAAGATAGATAGATAGATAGATAGATAGATAGATAGATAGATAGATCTAAACACCAAAATAATCAAATGAATAAATCAAAGATGGATGGATGGATAGATAGATAGATGGATGGATGGATGGATGGATGGATGGATGGATGGATAGATGGATGCCAAAATAATCAAATGAATAATGATGGATGGATGGATGGATGGATGGATGGATGGATGGATGGATGGATGGATGGATGGATGGATGGATGGATGGATGGATGGATGGATGGATAGATAGATAGATTAGATAGATATAGAAACTGAATACCCAAATAATGAAATGAATGAATAAAAAAAATAGAATTGTCCTTTACTTTTCAATTATGCCCAACACAATGAAAAGAACGAACAATTAAAAGACTAAAAGACTTTCGCATAAAAACTAGACCAATAAACTAACAAATAAAAAAACTATGAATAAATATTGTAAAGAAAAACAAATTATTAAAAAATTATCTTTTAATTCACCCTTCTCATTTCATGTTCTTTACAAATTAATCATAATATAATTTGTTTGCAATGATTTGTTTTATTTAATTGTGTATGAAATAAGTAGAGCAGAGACCAAATGAACAGAACAACTAAACCAAAGCACATTTTTAGTGAATGTATGTTTATTTAATGCTCAATTAAGTTTCATTTAATCTAACTTAAGTAATTAGCACTATTAATGAAGTGCAACAGGGAGCAAGAGAAAAACAAATGAACTTTTCAGATCCAGTCGAGCGTTAAAAGCAAAGCGGCATCAGTGTAACTCACAAAACATCACGAGTCAATACACAACCATTGACCCGGGGTCGCCTGAAACAAACACAAACTAGAAAGAGATATCTTATGAAATTTCATCGAACCACAAAGATGTTTAGGAGACTGAAAACGGCAGATAAATCAACATGGCGTTTAGAAGCAGGACTTTCTCTTTGATGCAAACACTTCTAAAGAGCCGCAGGTGTGTGACGGCTGGCGTTGTCTTCACAACAATATCAACAACCGCAATTTTCCAAAACACTGAAATTAGGCCTTTCATGTACTCGCTTGTCAGATATCAAGTGGCTACACGGAACCTTTCATCCTGGACAATTTTCCCAAATATTGGGGAAATGACGAACTCTCGTGAGGCTGGGGATTTTTTTCTTTCCCGTGCTGTGCCGCACACGGCTCGGCTGATCCGCCGTAATGTATTCTTGAGATGAGGGACGGGAATCGTGCTTTCGAAAATCTGTCATGGGTTGAAACTGATATTTGAAGGCATCGGCATAAATACGTCAGTCAGTCACACGTCTGTCACTGTGGCTTGTTCGGCTGATGCAACGGTTACATTTAGTTTACTTACTATTTATGTAATACATGGCAGGAGCAGACACGTACAGTAATGCATACAAAAACACATACTGTAGGTCTGATGTGAAAATGAAAACATCAGAAATGAACAGTTAGTTTGCACAAAAGTCCATTCACACAAATAATATTTGTTTTAGTGGAAACTTAACTGAAAACGTCCTGTTATATACTAGCCTATAACATGTTAAATATAACTTACTGAACATTACAAAACGAATACGTTTTTCCCTTCACTCAAAAATACATAAAATAGCACTTAAGTTCAACATTTACATTCTTGATCCCGTGCAAAGCATCTTGGGAGCTGGAAATGCAGATTTAGGAGTGTTACCCTGGTCACAGTTGTCCTCGTCACTTTGATCCAGGCAGTCGAAGACCCTGTCGCACCTCCAGCGAGCGGGAACACAGTGTGCTCGGTTACGACACAGGAACTCGTCCTCCTTACACTCCAGAATGCAGTCCACCTGCTCACACACACACACACACACACTTTTCTCAAAGGCACAGCTCGACTATTTCAATAATGCAACTGAATGATTGTCTGAATTAAAAGGCGCGTCCTCTTTAGCAATGACCTTTGATCTTTTCCTACAGCTGAAATTGCTTTTTATATATAATGCATGGAAGAAATGCGGCCTTGGCTCTCTAGGGGCCTCTGAAAAAGAGGTCTGTTTTAATGGTCCTTATTAGGACAGGCAAACTCGGTTGAACTGTTGACACTGCATTATGAGTAAGGGTGTAATTAAACCAAAGTCCCTCGAGAAAAGAGACCGTAGTCTTGAGGAAGCAGTCTGGAACCACCAAGAAACAACGGAGCAATGCTGTGCAACGTTGCGTCATAGTAAAAGGGACACTTCATCCAAAAATAAGACTTTTGTTATCATTTGGATTAATTCCAAGCTACTTTTAGGTTTTTATAGAACTTAATAGTTTTGCATTGATGAAAACCACTGAAAATGTCTAATATTTAATGTTTTAGTAAAAACCAAGCCATACAAGTTTGGTACTTTATGATGATTTTATTTAATTATTATTATAATTAATAATAATGATTATGATATTTATTACAATTATTTGTTTTATATAGATTATTATAATTATCATATAATTAAATATATAAAATTATAGAATACATATATAGAAAAGTAGAATAATAAATATAATTATTATAATTACTATCATGTAGAAAATAATTAATTCATGTAAAGGTTAATTATAAATGTTATTATTAAAATTAAATAAATGTAATAAAATGTATAATTATTACAATTAATTATTTTATATAATTATTATAATTATGTAATATAATATAATATATAATTACATATACTAATATATTTCTAATAAATATAATTATTATTATTATGTAGAAAAAAATAACTAACTTTAAGATAGACTATAACGGTTTACAAGGAAACATTATTATTATGCACTCTAAAAACTGCTGGGTTGTTTCAACCCAACTTTGGGTAAAATATGGACAAACCGAGCCGTTGTGTTAGAATTTTACATTACATTTTAAACCCAACGTTTGGGTTTGTCCATATTTGACCCAAAGTTGGGTTAATAATAATAATAATAATAATATATTTTAAATATGTTTTTGACTGTACACAGTTACAAATAATCTTCAAGTTATTTTTTTTATTTAATCTATATAAAACGCTGAATTATACACTTACATTTATATTATTTACCACACTCTAAAAAATGCTGTTTTTTTTAATAATGAATAATTATT
This sequence comes from Chrosomus eos, assembly GCA_036326025.1. NCBI lineage: Eukaryota > Metazoa > Chordata > Actinopteri > Cypriniformes > Leuciscidae > Chrosomus > Chrosomus eos. The sequence goes on from CM070838.1 coordinate 16,201,976, forward strand.
ATTTTTAATTTTATTATACGAATAATATTTATTAATTAATTAACTGAAAGGTTAGTTTGAACTGTGTGCGCATAAAAATAACATGACTATTCAAATCTAAAAAATCTATAAAATCTATTCAATTAATTTAAGTTTGTACAACGAGACTTGAAAGTTTTTTGGACCCCATTGACTTCCCCTGTATTGACCAACACATCTGAAACAGTCTGTGAAGATTCTGTGTACCACACTGACCTCATCAGATCCGTCCGAACAGTCGTTCTGTCCATCACAGCGTTGGCTAGCCGTCACGCACCCCCCTCCAACACAAACATACTCGTTCTGACCACATGACGTAGGTCGAGCTGCATAGAAACACAAAATACAGACTCATATTCAAACCACAAACAATCTCCCATCAAAGAATCCTCTCAAATTCATGCTATCTATAATAAGACATGTCAATCTACATGTCCTGGGACAATACGTTCCTTAAAAGCTTCTGTATCGCACACGTGACTCTCTGCTGAAGAATGGCATAGTCTGAAATGAACTGAGCTGCAGATTCGGTCAGTAAGAGGTTGTGAGAGATTTCTGGCTGCACTTTTTGAAGTGTTTTCAGCAGCATTAATATTAATCGGAGGGTAAAATTCCCCTGACTTGCCTTGAGTCGCAGGGAAAGAGCAAAAAAAGGGGAGGGAGTGTGAGAGCTTTCTGAATGCATCTCCAGTGGTCCTTACGATCAGAATAATTCACTGTGCGGTTTCCAGGCGTGGATGTACTCAGGTACCCTGCGCACAGCTCACAGCTCTGAAATATTCAAGACAAGGGCCAAGAAAGAGTGGAGGGAGACCTCAACTTAAAATATATATATATATATATATATATATATATAGAAACACTTCAAGTCTCTTGGGGTTAAAATAACAGATGAAGTTGAGGTTTGGAAAATGCATAATTCTGAGTTCTTGACTTCTTTAGCTTTAGATGGAAGTTTTATAATAAATGAATGAATTAAAAAAGGAACACACACACACACACACACACACACACACACACACACACACACACACACATACTCTAACATTAAAAGTACCGCAAGTTATGTAGTCAGATTACTTTTTTAAAGTAACGAGAAAAGTAACGCTTTTTTTTTGCACAACAAAATATTTATTTTATTTTATAGAGTTATTTTTTCAAATAAATATCGCAAGTTACTTTTTCCACATTTATTGACCTCTGCTGTAGAGGCGTGAATTTGCATTTCCTTTAGCATGAGGCTTATTAATTTCACTTTTGGTGTCAAAGGGCTTTTATATTTGCCAAAAATAGAATTTTTTTTTTTTGTTATTAAAAAACAAACAAGCAAGCTCAGCCCAGGTGAGAAAATAAAGCAAAAGTAACGTAACTCAAAAGTATATATATATATATATACATACATACACACACACACACACACACACACACACACACACACACACACACACACACACACACACAACACACACACACACACACACACACACACACACACACACACACAGTAGTCAACATTTGAGGTGGATCAAAACCTTTCATCAAAGTTATACATGAATTTTGAACAATACCCGTTCTTGTCTTGGGCCAACTTTGATGAACTTTTTTTTGATCCACTTCAAATTTTGACTACTGTATATATAGCTCAACATGTCTGGAGGCTGTGGTTCTGTCTTAAATAGATCTCATTTTGACTTGAAAGCTCTGGGGAGGAGCGTAGCTGGCTATTGATACCATAGAGGATGTGAATATTAAAAATTCATCTCGAGTAAGTGGATTTGCCATCTGTTCCTCAAGACGACATGAAAAGGGAGATGAGAGGAAGATATTATGCCTTTTATTTTGGCAGTGAAAGCGGTACAGGTTCTGTAGATGTTCTGGTTGCAATTTTTTTTTAAAAACATACATACTTCTTTATATCAACCTCGTATAAAATATAAACTGGCCCTGAGTATTAGCAGGTGTACGGTATACACTACGTGTTCTTAAGCAGCAGTTTTAGACTCAAAGGACTGAAGATGAGGGAGGAACAAGCCGTTCCCTGGGACGAAAATCCTAGCGTGACATTTAAATGCGGTTCGGTAACAGCGGATGACAAATGTGGGGTCATTTTGCTGTTAGTTTTAAGCGGTAGAGGCTTAGCGGTTATAAATGAAGGCAGCGTCACAGGGTTTGAGGTCGTGCAGAGATTTCCAGTCTCTATTGTGTAGTTGGAGGCCTGTGATTCCCTTTGGATAAAAGATGTCCTCTCGGTGACATGTGATTATAGGAGCTGTCTGGGACCAGCTTTGATGGGTTCTGGATCCGTTTGCATTATTTAAAGAGCGTGTGAAAGCAGCTAACCTGTCATGGCGGTGTTGGCAGGGCTACAGTTGGCCTCGTCCTCCCCGGTTTTGCAGTCTTCCTGTCCATCACAGAGCCATTTGACTGAGATACAGAGATGATTCAGGCACTGGAACTGATCCTCTGAGCAGTGGCTCTCACAGCCTCTCTGAAAACACAGAATGTCAGCACTTTACTAGGAATGAGATTAACCATGTGTGTTAATGGTGTGATGTGGTTCTTGAAACCTCGTCAGAGTTATCGGTGCAGTCGAAGTCCCGTCGCATCGGAAACGTGACGAGATGCACTCTCCGTTGGCGCAGATGAAATTTTTCGAGTTGCATGTTACTGGCTCTAAAAAGAGAAAGAGAGAAAAACATAAATGGATTTAGAATTTGGACTTCTTTCACTATTGGAAACCAGGAGTGTGGGCTGTGCAAGCTGAATAAGCATTTGGCAGCAGTTAAACAAACAAACAAATGGCTAACAGGTTTTTTTTTCTGTTATGAACAGAAAGACACATCCAGACTTCCTTTGGTGAGATTTGGCAGGAAGCCGAAGAAATGCCAGAGAGAATGTGAAAATGAGATTAAAGCAAATTAAAAACAAGACAGACCGAATTGGCAAACAAAACAGACAGAAAAGAAAGACAGTCTGACGTAGGTTGAAAAAAAAAGACAAAAGAAGTGAATAAATGCAAATGAATAAAAGGAAGACAGACATATAAATTAATAAAAGACAGAAATAAAGACAAAAAGAACAAGTATAAAATGACTAAAGAAAAACAAACAGAACAAATAAATGACAGAAAAACAAAAAAAGACAAAGGAAATGAACAAAAAAGTAAGAAACCAAAAAAATTATGAAATATTCAAGATCAAACGACAAAATAAGAAAATATATTACAGATGAAAACAACAATTTGGAAAGAAAGGCCAAGTACAAGAAAGACAGGCAGATAAAATGAGTGAACGACAGAAATAAAGAAAGACAAAGAATAAGTTAACAGACAGAACCAACATGAAAATAATGAAACTGAAAGAGGGAAAATGAAAGTGAATGAGAAGAAAAGAAAGAATAAACAAACAAAAGATAAGTAATAAAGAAACAAACAAAGATACAAAAAAGTAAGTGAAAAAAGCAAGTGAAAGAACAAAAAACAGACAGAATGAACAAACGAATGATTCATAGAAGAAAGATGATAGTCAGAATGAACAAATGAAAGATACAAAAAAGGAAGAAACAAACAAACAAACGATGAAAGAACAAAAAACTGACAGAATGACCAACCAAAATATACACAGAAGAAAGAAAGAAAGAAAGGAAAGGAAGGAAGGAAGGAAGAAAGAAAGAAAGAAAAGAAAGAAGAAAGAAAGAAAGAAAGAAAGGAAGGAAGGAAGGAAGAAAGAAAGAAAGAAAGAAGAAAGAAAGGATAGGGGGAGCACAAATCTCCTGGATCACAGTGAGTGAGTGCTGCTGTGTCAAGAAAGAAGAAAGAAAGAAAGAAAAAGGAAAGAAAGAAAAGGAAAGAAAGAAAAGAAAGAAAGAAAGAAAAGAAGAAAGAAAGAAAGAAAGAAAGAAAGAAAGAAAGAAAGGATAGGGGGAGCACAAATCTCCTGGATCACAGTGAGTGAGTGCTGCTGTGTCACAAGAAAGAAAGAAAGAAAGAAAGAAGAAGAAAGAAAGAAAGAAAAGAAAAGAAAGAAAGAAAGAAAGAAAGAAAGAAAGAAAGAAAGAAAAGAAAGAAGAAGAAAGGATAGGGGGAGCACAAATCTCCTGGATCACAGTGAGTGAGTGCTGCTGTGTCACTCCTCTAACTCTATTATCAGTGTCTCTGCATTCGGCTCCAGCGCTCCACAGATTATCTGTCCTGACATCACCACTCCACGACCCAATCAGAGCCTTTACATCCTCCCACTGATGTTCCTGTGCGAGGCTCCCAAGGTGAATCCAACAGAGGAAAAGAAACAGCCTCTGTCTGTTTTCACTCCATAATACACCAGTCTGAAGTTGAACACACACACACCTCAGAGCGGAAATTCATCTCTAGATTAGTAGGTGACAATATTTGAGTCCTATTTTCTCATCCATGCAAAAATAGACCATGTTGAACATAAATAGACACTTTCAGGCAGATAAAACGTGAGCTTGAGTCTAACAAACACTCTCCAGTAGCCGGTGTTCATTAAGATTGTTAAAAACGTCCTCTAGGGAAACGCTGCGTGCTGATGCGCATGAATACATAACATGTTTGTATTAGCGTCTGTTGTGATGTATCAGTGAGGGATCTGAGAGCTTGCTTTTAATTGAAAGAGATTGGAGAGACTGATAGTGAAAGGATGAGAGAGAGAGGAAAAGGGAAGTAGGGAGACCGAGAAGAGCACGAACTGACTGTGAAATTGAATTGCACACGAACCCACAGCTCATAAAATCTACACGTCTGACGTGATAGCTGGGAAACCTTCAAGACATTGTTGATATTAGTAAATAATGCTGAGACAACAGTTGCTTTACTGACAATAGCCGCGTTTCCATTACCCTTCAAATTGCGCAAATTGAAATTGCGAATTGAAATTACGCTCAATGGAAACACGTCAATTTCGCAAAAACTCCTATTTATCGCAAAAAAGTTTTTACGCTCGCATGAGGAGGTTTTTCAGGCAATTCGAAAAAGGAATATTTCGCAAAAGTGCAATGGAAACAGTTTTATTGATTTGTTACGAGTACTTTGTGTTGTAAACAAACACTAACTAGTAGGTCTAAGCACAACTTTAAAGGGAAGGAAGGACAAAGGAAGTGAAGTGGAAAAGAAGGACAAAATAGGATATTAAAGGGAAATAAGAAGGACAGAAGGAAGCCGAGGAAAGAAAAAGAAAGGAAAAGTTAAGGGTAAAAATAAAATGCAAAGGAAAGGTAAATGAAGTAAAGGAAAAACAGAGAGGAAAGGGAAAGGGAAGGAACAAGTAAGAAAATTAAACCAAATAAAACAAAAGGAAAAACAGGGGAAAGGAAAAGGGGAATAACAAGAAAAGAAACGGACAAACATGCATTAAAAGACAGACAACAAGAGACAGAAAAGAAAAACAGACAAAAAATAATTAGATAGAAAGACCAAATACTAGATACTGTATACAGACAAACTGTCAAATAAAACGAGTGAATGAACAGATAAATGAGACAAATATTAGAGATATTAAAACACAGATGACAAACAAACAAACAAACAAAAGACAGCTAAAGAAGAAAGGAAAAACAAACAAGTGAATAAATAAATAAATAAACAAAAGAAAGATAGACTAACAGAATGAATAAAATACAGAAACAAAAGGAAGAACAAGTATGAATTACCTATGAATTAAAAAAAAAAAGTACAGAACCAACAAATAAGCAAACAAATGAAAGAAAGAAAAAAACACATGAACAAAGAGTGAGGCAAACCAATTAAAGACACAGACAGACAGCCAAAATGAATGAATGGAAAAATAAAAAAGGATGATACAAGTGAACAAATTAAACAACGAAAGATAGACAGAGAGAAAATGAAGTGCAGACAAAGAAAGAAAGAAGAACAGGAAAAAGCCAAGCAAGTCAATTAGAAAGTAAAGGAAGTAATGGACCCACTAAACATCAGACGTCTATTGGACAGGCAGATCGTGTCTATATTGCGTCAGCCGGTCCAAGACCAATTTCTGACCTTTATGCAACGTGCAATCTAGGTCCACTATTTGGACATCTAACTATGACCCCACCTGGACGTCAATATAATGTTCAATATTTGAATGCCGGAATAGGTAATTTTCTGGATGTTATGTGGACGTCTAAGACAGGTGCAGGAAATTGACAAGATCTAGGTTTGCAAAGTTACCTCCATATGAGGTATTTTCTATGTCATGTTTGGAAGTCAGATTTTGGTTCCTGGAAGGTGCAGACTGTGACGCCATGTGGACGTCTAAGACAGGTGCAGGAAATTGACATGAACAATGAATGTAGGGAAATGTTTGATTGACTGAGGCATTAATCATTGACATGCTTAGCTTCGTGAATGCATTTTTTGCACCACAAAGAAGTGGAAGTGGAGGGTTCACTCCACATTGTCACTAATCATGTACACACACACACACACAAAACACACACACACACACACACACACACACACACACACACACACACACACACACACACACACACACACACACACACACACACACACACACACACACACACACACACACACACACACACACACACACACCACACACACACACACACACACACACACACACACACACACACACACACACACACACACACAGCAGTCAGTTACTCAGTCACTCAACATTTGCGTCTTGTTTTGCACAGATTCAGTTTAGCACGTGTGTGATAGTTGTGTTTGACTGAAATTGTACAGATCATACAGTGATTTACAAAAAAAAAAAAAAAAAATACAAATCAGTGGGGATTGAATTGATTTCTTAAACCTCTGTGCATAACTGTATGCCTATCCCTTTCCAGAAGGTGGAGGGCCTGTTGTCTGTACCAGATAATTTTCCTGTAGCTTTGTTTGGCTTAGTTTATGTGGTGGAAAGGCAATCAAATGAAGCAACAGAAAAATGAACTGGAACAGTTGAAATGAGACAAAGGTTATGAACAGTGCAGTACAAAAGCACTGTCTGCACCTCCTGAGGTCCTCTGGACGTTAATACAGGACGTTTGTTGGACGACTAAATAAGACGTAATTTGGCGTCACAGTCTGCACCTTTAAGGTATCAAAATGGGACGTCCACAATGACCACATTTGAAGTATAATTAGCCCTTATGCATAAATTCTATGGACGTTAATACAGGACGTTTGTTGGACGACTAAATAAGACGTAATTTGGCGTCACAGTCTGCACCTTTAAGGTATCAAAATGGGATGTCCACAATCCCACTAAACATTGGACGTCGGATAGACGTGCAGATCATGTCTATATTGGGTCCGTCAGTCCATGACCAATTCTGGACATCTATTCGACGTCCAAACTAGGTCCACTATTTGGACGTCCAACCATGACCCAACTTGGACGTCATGCTATCGTTCAACATTTGACGGTTGAACTGGGTCATGTTTTTGGACCTTATTTGGACGTCTATTATAGGTGCAGGAAATTTACATGATTAATATGCAATATTTTTTTTATTTACAAATATCAACATTGTTGTTATCAACATGATTAAGACATATGAATAGGCTACAGATTATTTATAATTATTTAAGATAGTTTTCCAAAAACTGCATTTGGTAATTGACACATACAAAGGTATAATTCTGTAGCTCAAACAGTAGAGCGTTAGCGCTTGTGTAACGGCCACCTAGTGCAACGCCTAGATCATGGGTTCGATTCCCAGGGAAAGCAGGAATGTAAATGTGTAATGCAATGTAAGTCACTGTGGATAAAAGCGTCTGCCAAATGCATAGATGTAAATACATGGTACAGATAACATCCTTTAAAAATGTCCTCTACCTTTTTGAAACATGGGAGTACAGTTATAGACGTTATATAAGATACTAAATTTGATGTTGAAAAGACGTCCACAAACGACCACATTTGGTCCCACCGACGTCAATATTAAAGAAAAGACGTCACTCTAACGTCACATTGCGCAGTGGGATGACCACATTTGGTGTACAATTAGCCCTTACACAGAGGTCCTCTGGTCGTTAGTACAGGACGATCATTAGACGAGAAAAAAGACGTCGTCTGGCGTTACAGTCTGCACCCATAGGGGACCAAAATGAGACGTCCACAACGACCATATCTGGACTACATTTAGCCCTTAAACAGAAGTCCTGTGGAAGTTGATACAGGAAGTTCGGTAGACGGCGGAAAAATACGTTGATTGGCGTCACAGTCTGCACCCTCCTGATACCGACTTAGGACGGACACGCACACCGTTGAAACTACGTCATCTGGAGGTAACTTTGCGCAGGGGGGAAAAACAGATGGGAAACAGAAGAGGGGAAGAGAATGATTTGATGGAAAAGTAAGGGGAAAGAGAATAGAGATTGGAAAAGAAAAGGGAAGGAGAATGGAAGAAAATGTCAAATAAAAGGAAGTAAAAGAACGGAAATGTGAAGTAAAATGCAGTAAAGGAAAAAAAAGATTGGACAAGGAAGGGGAAAAGGATGAACACTAGGAAGAGTAAGGGGGATGGGAAGGAAAAGGGAAAATGGAATCAAATGAAAAGGAAAGAAAAAGGAAGTAAAGGTAAAACAGAGGGGTAATAAAAGAGGAAGAGTCGCAGCAGGAAGTTAAGGTGGAAAAGCGAGGGAAAAGGAAAGGGAAGCAGTATCACTGAGATAGCAATCCTGCTCAAGAACGAGTGTGACTTACATCATCAAGTTTTGAAGAAATGATTTAAGGTATCAAAATGGGATGTCCACAATCCCACTAAACATTGGACGTCGGATAGACGTGCAGATCATGTCTATATTGGGTCCGTCAGTCCATGACCAATTCTGGACATCTATTCGACGTCCAAACTAGGTCCACTATTTGGACGTCCAACCATGACCCAACTTGGACGTCATGCTATCGTTCAACATTTGACGGTTGAACTGGGTCATGTTTTTGGACCTTATTTGGACGTCTATTATAGGTGCAGGAAATTTACATGATTAATATGCAATATTTTTTGAGCGTTAGCGCTTGTGTAACGGCCACCTAGTGCAACGCCTAGATCATGGGTTCGATTCCCAGGGAAAGCAGGAATGTAAATGTGTAATGCAATGTAAGTCACTGTGGATAAAAGCGTCTGCCAAATGCATAGATGTAAATACATGGTACAGATAACATCCTTTAAAAATGTCCTCTACCTTTTTGAAACATGGGAGTACAGTTATAGACGTTATATAAGATACTAAATTTGATGTTGAAAAGACGTCCACAAACGACCACATTTGGTCCCACCGACGTCAATATTAAAGAAAAGACGTCACTCTAACGTCACATTGCGCAGTGGGATGACCACATTTGGTGTACAATTAGCCCTTACACAGAGGTCCTCTGGTCGTTAGTACAGGACGATCATTAGACGAGAAAAAAGACGTCGTCTGGCGTTACAGTCTGCACCCATAGGGGACCAAAATGAGACGTCCACAACGACCATATCTGGACTACATTTAGCCCTTAAACAGAAGTCCTGTGGAAGTTGATACAGGAAGTTCGGTAGACGGCGGAAAAATACGTTGATTGGCGTCACAGTCTGCACCCTCCTGATACCGACTTAGGACGGACACGCACACCGTTGAAACTACGTCATCTGGAGGTAACTTTGCGCAGGGGGGAAAAACAGATGGGAAACAGAAGAGGGGAAGAGAATGATTTGATGGAAAAGTAAGGGGAAAGAGAATAGAGATTGGAAAAGAAAAGGGAAGGAGAATGGAAGAAAATGTCAAATAAAAGGAAGTAAAAGAACGGAAATGTGAAGTAAAATGCAGTAAAGGAAAAAAAAGATTGGACAAGGAAGGGGAAAAGGATGAACACTAGGAAGAGTAAGGGGGATGGGAAGGAAAAGGGAAAATGGAATCAAATGAAAAGGAAAGAAAAAGGAAGTAAAGGTAAAACAGAGGGGTAATAAAAGAGGAAGAGTCGCAGCAGGAAGTTAAGGTGGAAAAGCGAGGGAAAAGGAAAGGGAAGCAGTATCACTGAGATAGCAATCCTGCTCAAGAACGAGTGTGACTTACATCATCAAGTTTTGAAGAAATGATGGCAGAATCTCTGAAATCTAGTGAATGAACGGCCAGAGCTCACGGCACAACAGAGAAACAACAAAACCCAGCGATGGCAAACACACACCGCTGTTTATCACGGGAGCCGATGCCGGGAGCAACCATTAAAAACAAACTGCAGATCAGGGTGAGAGATCGATCCTGCCATTCAGTGGGACATTTCCTCCGCTAACTGTCAATCAACGTCACAGTGCTGAAGAAAACATGCAGCTGCACTCCAGTGGACGCTAGTTAGCAACGCACCGAGAGGACGAGAAAAATACCTGTCTGCATTTCAGGAAAATTGATATAATCACTACCTTGGCCGACACATAAATTCCACAGCAATCAACAGACCGTCTCATTCTCACACTCGTGTCTGAAAGTGTGAAGCAAGAGGCTCGAGACGCAGTTGAAGTGTGATGAGATCCACTGGGCTTCAGGAGCTCTTTGACTGGTGGAGAACTTGTTCTGTGTCTACATAATGACCAGTCATCAGGGAACTAAATAGAGAATAAACATGGAGATTTCAGAAGCGCAATGATGAAGCACATTTGGACACTGTTTGAGACTCGTGTACTAAATAATAAGATGGCTTACACACTGCCACACCACCCAAGCTTATAAGTCTCTCTCTGAAGACACAACATCTATGTGCCACACACTGCGGACTGCGGAGCGTGATATGAATCCAATTTTGTTGTTTTCAGAAACCCTGCTGTGTAGTACAGTATGTCTAGTTGCCAGATAAGAGGAATATGTGAACGCTGCATGTATTTAAATGTCAAAGACGACAAGCAGACTGTAGCATGATCACGCATTAAACTGAACTAAACTAAATAACAAAACCGCACAATGAAACTAAACTAAACAAATGAGCAGAGTGAAACAACTAGCCTAGATTACAAAAAACAGCACAATTAAACTAAATCTAAACAATACAGCACAATGAAGTAACTAAACAAGAAAATCTAGACTACACAGAGCAATGAAACAAAATAACAACACAACGTAACTAAATTAAGCGAAAAAAACTCAAAACACCAACTAAAATAACACCATAGCACAATGCAATTAACTAAACATCACAAATTAAACTTAACACTACATAACAAAACTAAACTAAACGACAAAACAGTGAAACTAAACACAGCACAATGAAACTAAACAACAGACACCAAACTTAAACTAAACAACGAAGCAGTGACACTAAACACAGCACAACAAAACCAAACAACAAAAACTAAACAACAGCACAACAAATCTAAACTAAACAAAACCGTGAAATTAAACACAACACAAATAACTAAACTAAATAACAAAACAGTGAAACTAAACACGGCACAACAAAACAGCAAAAATAAACAGCACAACAAAACAAAACTAAACAGCGAAACTAAACAACAGAACAACAAAACTAAACAAAAAAAACAGTGAAACTAAACAGAACAACAAAACTAAACTAAACAACAAAACAGTGAAAGTAAACACGGCACAACAAAACTAAACTAAACAACAAAACAGTGAAACTAAACACGGCACAACAAAACAGCGAAAACAAACAACAGCACAACAAAACAAAACTAAACAGCGAAACTAAACAACAGGACAACAAAACTAAACAAAAAAAAAAAAACAGATAAAACTAAACAACAAAACAACAAAAATAAACAAAACAGTGAAACTAAACAGCACAACAAAACTAAACTAAACAAAACAAAACAGCAAAACTAAACAACAGAACAACAAAACTAAACAAAAAAAAAACAGTGAAACTAAACACAGCACAACAAAACTAAACTAAACAACAAAACAGTGAAACTAAACACAGCACAACAAAACAGCGAAAATCAACAACAGCACAACAAAACAAAACTAAACAGCGAAACTTAACAGCACAACAAAACTAAACTAAACAACAAAACAGTGAAACTAAACACGGCACAAAAAAACAGTAAACTAAACACGGCACAACAAAACAGTGAAACTAAACACGGCACAACAAACAGCGAAAACTAAACAACAGCACAACAAAACAAAACTAAAAACAGCGAAACTAAACAACAGAACAACAAAACTAAAAAAAAAAACAGTGAAACTAAAACAGAACAACAAAACAATAAAACTAAACAACAAAACATGAAACTAAACACGGCAAACAAAACAGCGAAAATCAACAACAGGACAACAAAATAAACAAAAAAAAACAGCGAAACTAAACAAAGACAACAAAACTAAACTAAACAACAAACAGTGAAACTAAACACAGCACAAAATACACAGAAAACAACAACAGCAAACAAAACAAAACTAAAACACGAAACACATTTACGAAACAATGACTAATATAAACAAACAGGCAACATTTTGAACAAACACGCAAAAAAACAGTGAAACTAAACAACGGAAACAAACAGAAACTAAACACGGCACAAAAAAAACAGTGAAACTAAACACAGCACAACAAAACTAAACTAAACAACAAAACAGTGAAACTAAACACGGCACAACAAAACAGCGAAAATCAACAACAGCACAACAAAACAAAAAAAAACAGCGAAACTTAACAACAGGACAACAAAACTAAACAAAACAGCGAAACTAAACAACAGCGCAATTACACTTAGCAAAACACAACAGCAAAACAAAATACAACAATATAAAACAAAACACATTTGAATTTTCAATGACTAATTTTATCAACTCCACCAAACTTGTGTTTCTTTCTTTAGTTTGACTCATGTTTTTGAGTTACAGACAGCATCACCTGCAGAGGAAGTGTTAGTTAAACTGTTCACTGCATAGCTCTGTAAAAGTGAAAAGAGAAGCCCGTACTGCAGTTCTCCTCGTCGGAGTTGTCGCTGCAGTCGCTCTGGCCGTCGCACCTCCAGTGGTCCGGGATACAGTTGTTGTCCTTGCAGCGAAATTCATGCGGCCCGCACGTCTTCTCATCTGCATACACAAACAAACAAAGCCTCCATATGAATTTACTCCTTGATATTACTGTGTAAAATAAATAGGGATCCGAAACTAGCTTAGATAAAATAAACTATAACATGTTTTACTTTTTTTTTTAAATTCCCCACAATATTCATACTGTAAAACACTTAAATTGAATTAATTTCATTTAAATGTAAATTGTTTCACGGAAAATGAGGATATTTGTGATGGTGATGGTTTTCATTTTATCACACAGATTGGTATATTAATATTTTATTAGTAAATGTTTACTAACATTTAATGTTTTTCCGGCAATCTGCCAGTTTTTTACTGTAAATTTAACACTTTTTCGCCCTCCCAGGATCTCACAAGGCTGAATCAAAAGCACAATGGTGTAAATCACATCTTCCTTTTTCTAAAATAATCAACATGCTAATCCGAGCTCGTTTGAGGACAGGAAATCAGGAATGCAATTTCCCCTCATCTGAATGTCGGAGACGACTAATCCAACTATCTTGAGAGATGATGAGAACATAATGCATGATTAATTGACAATCACAATGCTGTGTTTGAGTGCTAATTCCCAGACTTAAAATGACATTAAGAGAATTTTAATTTGACAAGAACACTGCTGGAATATTAAGATTTGTCCCCACTACAGCTTTAGGGCTCGAATCACCTTCAGGTTGGAAAAGAGAGAGAGAGATTTGCTCATTATAACTAAATAGAGAATGATTATACCAATATATGTTTTTAAACTCAATTTTATATGTTTGAAAGAATTCTTTGGATTAAATAAAAATGTGGAAAAAATTGCCACATATTTACATGATTTTACTAGCTTGTTTATTTCAAGTTGAAAGAACTTTCAGGAAATGCAGTTGTTCTGTTACAATATAGTCTGATTTTTAACACAAACAAACACAGTAGGTGTATTGAATGACTTCATTGTTGTAACGCATTTGTGTTGGTCTGTATGCTTTCAGTGTGCTACGGCTAATTAGCTTGCGCCGACGTGCTGCCAACGTGAGGCAGATCCTGGTGAATAATTCAAAATAAATAAATAGGATCATGCTGTGATGTGAGAGGCCACATCCAACAAATGAAGAGCGGTGTTCAATACGTCAGAGCGAGGCAGCACGCTGAATGTTTCATGAGAGCTCAATCCAATGATCCATTCTGAAACAACATTAATGTGAATCTTGAGATGTGACACGGGAAAACACATCGAATGAGAGCATGCAGTAAAAACTCTTCTGATTACAAACCAACTACAATACACTAATGCAAAACACCTCAGTATCACCAATTATTAAAAATATGAATAGTAGGCTAAAACTAGTATAGGCTAAAACTATGTAATTTTAAATTTTAACAAAATATTTGAGTAATTATTAGAACAATACAAGTAAAAATTGTATTATTATTATTATTAATACTAATAATAAATCAAGATTTCTACAATTCTTAATATGTGAATAATTAGTAATAGTACGTATAATAATAATAATAATAATTGTATTAAATATTTTTGAATGACTGATGCTAATACCATTTTGTATCATTACATTTTAGTAATGGCTAAAACCTAAAAGATTAATAATTTATATTAGATACAAAAACCAAAAATTATACTCAAAAATATAATACAATTTATTAATAATTCATATTTAACAATAATATCATATTTACATCATTTGTCGATTGCTTTAATAACTATTTAAACATATACAAAATAAATGTCAATGTTTCAATTAATTATTTGAATTTTTATGCGAAATTACAATAAATAAATAAAAACTGTCTCAAGAGCCCTGCATTCTAATCGAGTTCATTGCACTCAGTCTTTTTGTTTTGAAAAACCATTCCATGTCCATTAAAAGTCCTGGTCCCCTTTTCATCTCAGTCAACCTATCAATACACCCTATTGATGTCTTCTTTGAATCTTATGCATTCACCCGTGGATGCTTTTCATCTTAATATCTTGTTAAGAAATGACTTGTTTTCAATGAGATGTAAGCGAGTTATTGATTATTTAGAAGATGAAGCTCCACTCAGCTTATGGACATTCAGCACTTAGAAAGATCCTCATGTTTAAAGATCAATACAGTATTATGCTGGAGGGGGGTATTTTTCAATTAAAATTATAGTATAATTAATAATATAAAAAATTAAAACAAATGAAAATATTGTAATATTAAAGTATTCAGTTATAAAAAAAGATTAAAACGTTATGATAGGAAACACAAATAAATACAAAAAGAGTTAAATATTGTACTATATTAGATAAAAATATACATTTATACAATTTTGCAGTGCATTTTCGTCTCATTGTACCCTACCCGCCAACTTTATGTATAATATATCATTTAAATGTATATTTTGGTGACTAAAAAAAGCTTTGATACGCTTTAAAGAAGAATTCTGCAGTGGAAAACTTCCCAAATGGCAAAATTACAAACTTCAGCTAACATTCCTCTTGCGGTGCACTAAACGTTCCCTGTAATGAAAGCCAGAGTGTTCCCTTGGAGAGGTAAATGGTAAGACTCAGTGTTGGACAGAAAATGGACAGCGCTTATGAAAAGTATTTCGGATTGATATAAAGTTAAAACAATTTACAAGACAATTTGTCATGGCAAGACGCCACATGCTGTACTTGCCATTACAAAACCTGAATTGAGAGACGTTACT
Source organism: Chrosomus eos (assembly GCA_036326025.1). Taxonomy (NCBI): domain Eukaryota; kingdom Metazoa; phylum Chordata; class Actinopteri; order Cypriniformes; family Leuciscidae; genus Chrosomus; species Chrosomus eos. The sequence continues at coordinate 16,217,694 of CM070838.1, forward strand.
AGCAATAACATGAAGACAAAATAAATTGCCACAAAATAATGAAAATATAAAAAAAGTAATTACATCTGAAATATGATAGTTATAATATTTTATTTTATTGTTTTTAATATAGTTTAATATTATTATTTTTTTTTTCAAATTATTCATAATAATAAAATTACACAATATTTATGTGTGGCATGCATTTTCATACTTATTGAAGTATCCCATCATTAGTTTAGCAGCATGCATCAATTTAAAGTTGATGCAACATCCAATCAATGAACCCTTTTCCCAGAAAAATTCACTTTGTCTACAAGCCAAAGCAATTGCTTTACTTGAGCCCAGTTCTCATTACAGAGGAACACACTGCTCTTTATAAACTGAGGAAAAACAAAGAATCTGCATAATTATAGTACACTAAATGTTCCATTCTGGGCCCGATGGAGAAGTCTAATCGGTTAGCTGCTCATAAAGCAAACACAATGCAACCTGACAACCCTCGCCCTGAGAACACGTTAGAGCTTGGTTGGACAGTTTTCGGCAAAACGTCTCTTAGCGCACTAGCTTATCCACAAAACCTCAAGATTAGAGTAAGAACTCGGTTATGAAAGCGATCTTTATTCATCAGAGTCCCCCCTCTGGGTAAACAGTCGGTGCAAAATTAAAGCAAATGGAATGTTTTAGGAGTTCTGACTTGCAGAAAATTGCACTGCATTTTAACCAGGATATTTCTGGACGTGATGATGAGCGTGAGGTAACGCGTGGCGACGGCGACGGACTCACCGCAGCTGGCCTCATCCGAGCCGTCGGCGCAGTCGGGGTCCTCGTCGCACACCCACAGCTTGGAGATGCAGTGCATTGTGGTCTTGCATTGAAACTGGGACGGCGAGCAAGTGTTCTCGGCTGGAGAAATAAAGACATCGTGTGATCAAAACTTTTGAGAAGATAAACCACAGAATAATCTCAAGTGTTTTATTCATATTCAAAAGTTGCTGAGCCTTTATTCTACTAGACACTTTTTTGAAACACCAGGAGGGAGTAGAACCATAAAGAATCAGTAACAGACTGCAGAATACGGTCCTTTAATCTCCCCACAACACCTGAGAAATAAACTCATGGATTGTGCGTAATAGCGGGAACATTACTCGCAGCAGGCGATTTGAAGTCCGACAGTGATTGTCTTGCAATTGATTGTGTATAAAGAGGTGAATTTGCACACAAGTGCTGCTTTGATGGCTGTAGCTGTGGAGCTTTAAATGAGAGGAATTAAGAGTAAGGATTTCTTAGAGAGGGTTTTTGGTGCTGACTGTTAATATGGTAAAACACAACACTCTCTGCATTTTCAAAACACTCACTCCTTGATAAGTTAGTAGTACTAATAACTCTATAGTGTTTTTTTTCTTGTAATTATATTGTGATATATCGCTACATGAACATGGCCATTATTTTCTACATAACGGTTTGACTAAATTCGAGGTTAAATAATTGCTCAAATATAAAACATATCCCTGGAGAGTTTTTGTAAGGTTCATTTCTGAACATTTTAAACATTGCAAAGCATGATTAATTCATGATAAAACAAGTCAAACCAGATTATGCCCAGGTGGTCTAACCAACCACAGTTTCTTTCCCCTCACATCTCTGTTTTCAGAGCTAAGCTGAGCCTAGACCCGGCATTCCCGGCGGTACAAGCGGCAATCCTGACCCACAGCGCTCTCTCTCCTTGGAGGGGGGAGGTCTAAAGCCGGCCTTTAATGCCATGCTCCATATGCGATTATCCCTGTTAAACCCTCCCTCTGTTTGGCTAATCAGTGCCCTGGGCTGAGCTCAGCTCCCCTGGATCCAAGACACTGCCAGACCCCCTCAAAAGCCTCTTAGAGTTCTGGGGACCCTCCAGGCTCCGTCCCATGCAACGCTGTTAATGATTTTCCTCGTTTTTAACTGCTATCTTTCTTTCGGGGAAGACAGACAGATTCTCTTCTTCACTCCCCCATAAGGGGCGTACCAGAGCTGGGCGTCTTATCAAAACCCAGCCAGATGCTCGACTCCGGGGAGGAGTGAGAAATTAGGCCCCTGCTGTGACTTCAAATGAAGGATTCTGATCTGAGCGCGGGTATTAACTTCTGCCAGTCTCCTTCTTCTATACTGCCATCTAAAATAAGACTTGCATTTGGACAAGGATTCGATCACCATCGTAGAAAGTAACGATTACTCCTGCTTGATTTGTGAAGGTGACACACGATGGCTACATTGTCTACATTGCTTTGTCTTTACTCATTTCACTCCTTTCTTCTTGCTGTCAGAGTCCTTTCCTTCAAGTAATTGCATCTAAAGCGCTCTGCCGGAAAGTAATCAGAAAGCAAAATAAAACTTTCGGCAAGGTTTACCAGGCTCATCAACTGATTCAAACTTTTCAAACATTTTGTTGAATCTGTCTGAGTTTGACCTTCACAAGCATATAAATACATTCTGAGGAAAGAGATATGAAGCGAAATTTAGCTTTGCTGAGGTTTTTTAAGGAACAAGCGAAAATGCAAACAAATGGCTTTCAGTGTCGGTCCACTTCAAACATGAGAGAGAGAGAAAGAAGGAGTCCTATTGTCTCTTACGGCAATCAGTTTCATCTTCACCATCTCCGCAGTCGTCTTGTCCGTTACAGCGCAGGTTTATAGGGATGCACTTCTGTCTCTGTGTGCACTTAAACTGGCCAGACAGGCAGATATACGAGTCTGAAAGCATATGCAAACAAGGACATCTTTGTAAATCATACGGCATTATGCTTGGTCTCCATTTATCCATCCATCAATCTATAATTACCGCAGTTGGCTTCATCTGAGTTGTCTCCGCAGTCATTCTCTCCATCACAGATGAAGGGAGGAAGGGCGCACAAACCCGTTCCGCACTGGAACCTTCCGGGTTGGCATTTAAACTCCGCTGCGAGCGAAAGAAACGACAAATGAATAAACAAACAAACAAAAGAAAAGTTGAAAGAAAAAAAAGGATGATAGAAAGATTGAAAGAACGAAAGACAGAAAGAAAGAAAAATAATGAACAAATAATAAACAGAGCAATTCCAATAGTGTCCTCACACCATCTGTGCTCGGGCCCTAACAAATGTAATGAAGAAAGAACACAATGACTGAATGAACAAACAAATTAATGAAAGAAAGTTGGACAGAAAAATAAAACAAAGAATAAGTGAATGAATGGGTAAATACACGAAGAAAGAAAGAAAGAAAGAAGAAGAAAGAAAGAAAAAGAAAGAAAGAAAGAAAGAAAGAGAAGTGAACAAAAAAGTGAATAAACAAATGACAGACAGACATAAATATTCAAAGACAGACAAAGAGAATGAACAAATAAACAAATGACAGACACACATAAAAGACAGACAAACATAATGAACAAATAAACAAAAAAGCAAAGAGTGAGCAAACAAACTAAGACAGAACAATTGAAAGACAGTAAAACAGCAAATGAACGAATGAACAGACAAACAGAACAAAGTAATAACAAAGAACAAGTGAATAAACGAGTAAATGAGCAACCGCTCAGCTAAATGAGCGAAACAAAGTTGAAAGACAGAGATAAAACAGTCAAAAAACCAGACACATTGTACAGAAATATGTTTTCTCTCCTGGAACACATGCAAATGTCTTTTGTTTGATGTCAGCCTTGACATGTCTTTAGCATCTCAATATGCAATAAACTGCTAGTCGAGATGCCAACATCTTTACAACCTGATCCATTTCTGCAATAAATTTGACAATTCACCTCTCAACCAAACAAGCCCTGCTAAATTACAAATGACCCACTCAATAGCATATGCAATACGCTTGAATATAACCTTGATGACAGACAAATCTTTTTCAAAAATAATCGCTCCATGAACCGGCAATGAAAATTACAGGAATAAGTTGTGACAAAAAGATTTCCCTGTCCCCAACTCATGAGAGAAATGCTTCAAGTGTCTAAAGGATTACTTTCTTTCAGCTGAGTTTAAAGAAATGGTGGCTGATTGTGGAGTCTAGGGCTGGTCCGAATACCATTTTTTGAGCTTCGAAGCTTCGGCAGGAATGAACATCGAATATTCGAAGCTTCGGAATCCCTATTATGTCTCAGACCCGCATATTGATAGCGGCTCCCTGATGCCCGCAAATCAGTTAAAATCTCCCGGAAGCTGCTCGCGAGCTCCAAACCGTGTAGCGCACACACGACAAAGAGAGGGAGAGACCTTGCGTGTGTCGTGTGTGCAAATGTGCGTGTGTGTGCAAGTGTGCGTGTGTGCCTCTTGAAGCGCATGTAAAATGCGCTTCAAATTCTCGAAATAATAATCATGCGCTGATGATGATCATGCGATCATCATCAGCGCATGATTATTATTTCGAGAACCGTTCATCCAAATGACTTCACAAGGGAGTGCAGTGTATTTGGTGCAATATAGATAGACAGACGAGACGCGACACGTTCAGAATTAATAAACTTTTAATAAACTACAGAACAGCGTGAGCGGGAAGCGCGTGCCTCACGCGAGCAGAGCTTATGCTCCGAGAAGAACGGACACTGCTCTGCACTAGTGATATAAAACACTCACAGGTCTGTAACTTAAGCAATATTTCTAATAAGGTAGGCTAGTCTAATAGTCTCACTAACAAATTACTGACAAAGTAGATTTAAATGAAGAAGCGGAGCGCCTCACGCGAGCAGAGAATGGACTCTGATATGCTATCTTATATGCTCCGAGAATGGACACTGCACTAGTGATATAAAACACACTAATACATACATTTATACATTTTAATACTACATACATTTTAATATATTTTGTTTCTATTATTCTATTTTCCACAATGTCAAAGCAATGTAGCGTAACCCAAAATACAAGCTCAGGCATTCACATCTGTCCATGCAAACTGTTCTGCGGTCTAGCCAGAGAATACTCCCGTTGCAGGAACACTTTTTGTAGTCCAAGAAGCAAATATATTTATTAAGTAGCCTAGCTATAATGGATTTATATGTAAAGTATTGTATTTCACCAGATTTTATAGTGTAAAACATATAGGCTACAAGCGCGAATGAGAACCGTTTCGAGGGGGGATGCCAGATTTGCAAAAAAAAAAAAAAAAAAAAAACGAATATTCGAATGTCACATTTTCAAACCGAATACCAACCCACCGAACGAATATTCGAATATTCTGGTCCAGCCCTAGTGGAGTCACTTAAAAATTCACATTTTCCTTTCTGTTAACAATCTCAACCTAGGGAGCTTTTCTCGCTGTCTACTACCAACAAAGAAGCAAATCAGAACCGATTACAAAAGAGTGTGATGTCAGCATGTTGTTAAGATAATAATGCAACATTAATACACTATAAAATAGTACATTTTCGATTAGGCTTAACTGTATTGAATGAAATACATGACTGGCATGTCTTATGTCTTTTGTCTGAAAATGCCTTGCGAGGTATTGTACATACAAGTACTATAAACCTCTATAACTATCCCTTAAAAGGCACCCTAGGTAGGCAGCTTACTAGATTGTGAGTTGTAACGACACTACAAGGTGACGTATTTTTCACTGGTATTGCTCAGTTTGGCTGTTTGCCACCATGTTTGGTTACTTACGGCAATCTGCCGGCTCGTCGGATCCGTCTCCGCAGTCGTCCACTGTGTCACATTTCCACCAGAAGGGAATACACTCATCCGTACCACAGCGGAACTACACACACAGAAAAAAAATCTTTTTAACAACTATTTATCGAGTAGCACACTGGATATAATAGGTAGTTTAAGTGGTGCTAAGAGTAGTTGAGCTACAGTGAAATTCAGGCTCCTGAAGTAATTAGTAAGTCGCACCTGGCTGGCGGTGCAGTTAGACAGACATGTTTTGTTGTCGTTTGCCAGGTAGAAGTGTGTAGGGCAGGCACACTTGTATCCCCCACCAGGGGAAAGAAGGCATAGGTGACTGCACCCTCCATTAGTCACCTGACACTGATGCTTTGGCACTGAGGACAAACAACAAACAATAAAAAAACAAGCCCAAAACAACATGAAAGTCCTGACTCTAGCCCTGAAGACTTATCCAAGCTGAGAGAAGAGCTTCTCGCTGTAATACCGTCAGGCTGTCGGAGCGGATGGTAGACTTTAATGTCTCGAATGGTCTGCCAGGAGCTGAAGAGTTCTGTATATTGGCCGCCAGACGTCTTGTGAGAGCGACTGAGGGTTTTCGACTTCTGGTCGCTCCAGTAGATGAAGTCCTCAAACAATGCGAGACCGGCTACGCCCCCTATGTCCTTGATGGGGACTGAAAATTGGAATTAAGAGAATCTTAGGACAATTCGAGACAAGATGAGATTTGATTCGAGACAAGACAATGCTTACCTTTGTGTCTTTTTGTACCATCCATATTCGAAAATAAGACATGGTTCTCATCAGCCCAGTAGATCCTTTTGTTGATGTGGTCAATGGTCAAGGCTGAGGGAGCACGTATTTCTGTATCAATTATGACACGTGGCTTGTTGCCATCCATCCCGATCCGTCCAATTTGGGACTGCTCGCAGCAGTCGATCCAGAACACATATCTAAGGCCCAATGGGAATAAATGTGGCTTTAAATGGTGCAATGCTTCTTAAAGGTATTGTGGGATTGCGGATCATAAGCAATATTAAGCATCATTTACCCCGTCAGAGAGTCGAGAGCCAGAGCGGTTGGATTTCTCAATCCTGACCTCAGCAGTACGGTCGGGTAGAGTCCATTAGCTTTCGCCACCTCGAGGGTCTTTCTCTCGCCGTCACACCAGTACAAGTTCTTGCCTATCCAGTCGACAGCGAGAGCACTGGGAACCGAAGTCCTGTGAACCACCTGAGAAAACACCAGTCAAGCACAGTTGGTCTCTGTTGGCTGGTTATTCTCATGGATTTATCCACAGCTAGTGCCGCAGGGAACAAATGCTTCCTGGAAGAAAAGCTCAGAATGGCAAGTGTGAGATGCAGCTGCACACTGTATTAGGCTTGCTGAAGTACAGTCTTATAAAAGTAAGGCCTTCTTGTTTCTGCCAGCTGTTGTCATGGTAGGAATCCAAATGCTACTATTTAACAGAATAAAGGAAAACAAACAAAAAACAAATTTGTGCTATAATCCCAATTCTGGCACTCACTTGCTAAGAATGGCAGTTAGCCAGCACATTAGCTAGTGTTTGACTGCAAAACAACAGCATTCAATAAAGTCATAAACGTTGGCTAAAATGTGGTCTTTGTTTTCTCAAAAAAACAAATAAAAGCCAACTGTATAATAACCTCTAGAAGTGTGGTTCTCAACTGGTCCAGTTGCAGAGCAGTTAGCAGCAAATTAGCACGTTTTCAATGAAAAAAGTAAAACTACTTGCATTCAAAAGCTTGTAAATGAAGGGCTTTGTTTATTTAAATTCAATGATAAATTCAAGGCTTTGATACCCATTAGATTTGTGAGGTTCACATAGCAACTTAAATCGGGGTCCTGAAACCAATCCATTTGAGAACTGCTGCGCAAGACTCATACATTATTGCTAATTATCAGCGGGCTACATAACTGCTCATTAACGGCACTTCAAACTCCCAGAAAATGACAAGAAATGTTCTAAAATGAAGAAGTTTTACACACAAAAAATGCAATTCACATCATTTCACTTCTCATACTGATCACAGAAACTGCCTGTTTGGCATAAACAATACTCTTCCCAGCTGGCAGACAATCCAGTGCTTTTAATCATTTTCGCTCTTGGTTTCTGGTGCCCCCTGCCTAGCGCTTTAAGAGTAAGAGTAACATTCAGCAAGCTGATGAACATTAGACATGAACATTAAAGACATTTTGACCTCAGACTGGGTTGTAACATCAGCGCTAATTAAAACTAGCCTAGCCGTGGTGAATTTTGACAACACAGGTTTTCTTGATGCTGTGCTCACCGGGAAAACTAGCATCTTCAGGTTAATGTTAGGAATACGCCACAGGGTGAAAGTGTATATAATTTTGAACTGGGAAAAGCAAAAAAAACAGCAACAAGATTGATGAATTCAATTATGTGAAGTCAATTATTTGCACCTGCTCTCTATGATGTTTTAGCATTTAGATTCTATGATGATTTAGATGCAATTACTGTATTTTCTAAAACATAAGTCACGTTTATCATCTGAAACATTCTGTGACTTGTATTCCAAAGAGTTATGTAATGCGGTTAATGGTAAGCATGTGTGCTGAGTGAGAGAGGTACATGAGAACCAGTTCATTTGTATACGCACATCTCCCACACGCCGGTAGTTTCAATATAAATAAATTTGTCTGGGCTTGCCATATATAGTAAAAGTTGTTAATAATAAATGTCACTATAATTTATGTTTGTTTTATACTACATTTTTCATCAACACGTTCTGAATACCGTTAAATTTAAAGAATTTGTTGTGGAATGAGGTGAACGAAAAATGTACACGGTTTATAAAAACATTTAGTTTTATTTACCAGTATTTTTTTATTATTTAGGAATGTAATAAAAAAAATGTGACTCGGTGCTTAGTCACTTATTTTCCAAAAAATGTGGTATGCAAATCAGGTAATGAAGCAAACACGCCCCAAAAAAATGTGTTTGCTTGGCACAATTCTCAAAATGTACATAACATTTAAGCTTAATAGAAATAAAAAAGCAGATATGATTGCCTAAAAATACTTGCATCGCTGATATAAAACTATTCTTATTAAAAATCATTGGCTGTGTCCAAAATTGCATTCTCTCTTTTGAGTAGGTACTTAATATGAATAAGTAATTTGTAACCGCTAAAAAGTATTTTGCTGTCATTATCATGTGACCTACCAGCATCAGTTGCATCGCTTTGCTTCCATTCAACAATCCTCTCCCGTGAAATCATGGGAAAGTAAAGTGTCCATCAGATGCTTATTAGGGTGCTTTTTGCCTACTCTTTTATGAGTACTGTGAATTCGGAAATATACTACTTTTGTCACATACTGTTTTTGGACTATTATATAGTAAGGAAGTAAGCGATTTTAGATGAAACCATTAAAACTACACACACTTTTTGGCAACCAAAATAAGTTAATGCTTCCGCAGTGGTTGAAACTGGTACTGATAAACTGCACAGCTTGCTTTAAGTGCATGTGATGTGATAGGCACATAGCAAAGAATGTTCGTAAAGTTTCAACATCTGTGAAACTGCGATAAAAACAAACAAAAACATTCCAAACTCATTTGCATACATTCAAAGCATTTACCAAGATATCTTTTTACCTAGTAACATAAAATACCCCAGCAGTGTCATTGAATCACTCTCTGAATCTTTTGTTTTACATATTCATCATATTCTGTTCATCAATGTCCTATAAAAAAGCCCCATTATCTATTGTGAATTCATTTTGCCTTTAACTCTTTAACATTGAGAGTGGCTTTTATCACCTAACTTCATTGCCTTCTTCATTGCGGTCTCTCTCTCTCTCTCTCTCTCTCTCTCTCTCTCTCTCTCTCTCTCTCTCTCTCTCTCTCTCTCTCTCCCCTCTCTCTCTCTCTCTCTCTCTCTCTCTCTCTCTCTCTCTCTCTCTCTCTCTCTCTCTCTCTCTCTCTCTCTCTCTTCTCCTCTCTCTCCCCTTCTCTCCTTCTTCTTTTGTACTATAGCAAACTATCATAAATCAGTTCAAGATCCAAAGTTCAATCAAGCTTAATGAGCCATTATGGCTCGATATTAAACATAACGAGCTCTGGCGGCCCAGCAGGGCAAGGCTGGCACACTATGCCCGTTTTCCGCCCTGAGTAATATACACAAGGGCATTGATGAAGTGAAGTGAGTAGACATACAGCCTCACACATACACACACAATGCACTGTCTGTCATTGCAAACCTGGCTCATTTCATACCAGAAATACCAGTTATTTTTAGAAAGGGGGAAAAAAATCAAATAAGCTTTTATTTATTTGTTGGAGTGATTTTCCCTATTGGAATCCATCAATTACACAACATAAATTGCCCCCATAAAGAGGTGACGTGAATCAAATTTACCCAGGGGCAGAGGCTATTTGCATACGTCAATCTGGGCAATTCCGGGTGATTTCAAGAGTAAATTTAGCATAAACACACACACACATTCTCACGGATGTACCTTGAGGTCACTTCCATTCAGGCGCATTCTGTTTATTCGGCGTCCGCTGGGTCTGCTAGTGTCAATCCAATAGATCAACTCTTTCCTGTAGTCAAAGTCTAGAGAGATGACATTACTGAGTCCCTGCAGAGAGAGAAAGACAAAGAGAGAGAGAGACAGTCAAAGTAGGAGATTGACAGATGGGATTTTAAAGAGAGACTCGGTAAGGGGATTTATTTATATTTTTTGAATAGTGGATACATTCTCACTTTGCACTTCACCTGAAGAATAATATTGAAATAATGAGATCCAGGCCATCCGTCTTTAAGAAAAACTTTAAAATATAAATATTAGATGAAAAACTAAAACTTAAAATTGACAACTACAGTAACTGAAGGAAAATAAGTCGAAGTACTAAATATAGACTAAAGAACTATAGACTGTAGAAGACTAAATATGAATATTTTAAAAACGAAAACAAACTAAAAAATGACACATAAAATTACTAAAACTTAAACTGGAATTAAAAATCGAAATAAATGCGAATTCAAAATATGAATAAATAATACAATAGTATATAAATAATACTACAATATCACTGAACATAACTATTAATTTTGTATTAATGGAAATTAGGAATAATTTATTTTTATTTGATTTTAGATAACGTTTTAGAGCTTAATTTTTCTGTTCACTGTCTACCATTTTTAACAAAAAAACTTTAAATTATTAAAGGAATTGAAATGTTTCAAATGTAAAAGCACTCAAAAAATGTTGTTATAATATCATACTCATTTATTATTAATTTTATTTTAAAAAATTTAACAGAGAAGTTTACAATCAGAAAACATTGCAAGCCAGACTCGAACTTGAACACTATTTGTAGGCCACGTCTTCGTGGCACATTTAAGCAAACAGAGACCTTTATAAAAGTTAATAAAAATAAATAAATAAACAACATCAAACAGCAAGTCCAAAACTCATTATAACGTCATCTAGCCGCTTTCTCCATACCTGTCTTATTGGCTTTTCATTTTCACTACATTCGTTAAAAATAAGAGCGAGACTTCCTCCGTCTGACAGAAACTTCCCATCATGCACTGCTAAGACCGGAGCCAATCACTTTCTCAGTAGGGGTCTCTCACATTCTCCTGGCGCTCTGTCTCGTTGTCTCAAAACCACCCGCCGCGTTCAGATCTAATTTGCTGGACTAGACCTTTTAAATCAAACTGATGGAGTCTCTGACTGATGAATCAACCCAAGCGTGCATTTTTAACTGCTCTTTCGATGGCAAGCCGCTCAATCTCTTCACACACGGGTCGTGAGAGGGTTTCTTATCCGACGGTCCCTTCACAGCCAAATCCGTCATGGTTCCTTTTGCACTGACAAGTGGCTTCATACAGATTTAAAGACTATAACTGATTGTGTTCATTAATATCAACTACGGTGATGATATATTTACCAGTTAGGAATGATTAAAGGAGCCATAATTTACACTTTTTCATGATCATTTAAGAAGGAATAGTTATGATTCCAGTCACAATATGACCTTTTCCGCGTGCAAATATTCCCAGGCGTCTATATCCATGCCAATCAAGTGTCTAAAACGCTGTTTCAGACTCGAGTTGAGCTTGTGAATTTCTATAAAGCATCACAGGTGGCTCTTGATACTGTGCTTCCCTCTGAGCTTTTGGATGGTATGTCTACATTAATCTCCATATGCTCTGAGGATGTGTATTTTTATGAAATTACATGGTAATATGGAGTTATGGGAACATGCTAATGTTTTAATCTAAACCGGATGGCATCTGTGAGGACAAAAATGACAATGATAAGTGATTTTTAACAATTGTATGAGAAGAAAGTTGTTTTAGAGAGCTTTACTTGTCATACCTGTTTAAGAAGAGTGTAGTTTGATCCATCCAGACTGATTTTTCTGATTTCATGGTGGTCAGCAAGAATAAGAAAAGGCTCTTCCGCTGGAAAAGAGAGAGAGAGAAAAAAAAAACTTTTTTATATTATATTTTTATTATATGTTATGCAAGATAAAGCATTTCCCCCAAACTATTTCTTCAAAATAAATAAATAAATAAATAAATAAAAAGTACTTTGGAATTCGTAATATTCCGTTGTATGGATATACTTGGATTTCAAATACTTTAAAAAGCCTTTTAATAAGTGTTTGTGTTGCTCTATGGATTATTCTGTCTTCAAGACATGACTGCAACTTCAGTTTGATGACTGGAAATCGATTTCCTGTGAGCTGCCAACACTTGAACATCCGCTTCCTGTCAAGACTGGGACTTAGACATGTCAGTCATTCGCTAACAGAGCTTTATTACTTGAGTATGTGTGTGTGTGAGTGCTTATAGGCGCATGTCTGTGAAGGAGAGACATTGACAAAAAAGTACTGCGATGTTACCATGGTACAGAGATGGTATCAGATGGTAATACCATGGTACTTGATATATACTATGATACTAGTACTTCAAAAAATACTGTGGATCACTCTATGAAAGAGCATTCTTCTGTGTATATATATATATATATATATATATATACATTTTCAGACGTTATGTCTTTAAAAAAAGGTTTAAAAAATGGCTCAAGATGACAGGGTTAAAAGTTTTAGGATTATATTTGACATTACAAACCTTGTGTTCAAGGTCATGAAACTAAAACCTGCTTATTAGAAAGAGAACTTTGTTGATATTTCGACATATATGTTTTTCAAAAATATCAATTGTTAACTATAAAATAAATATGGTAACAGGGTTGACATTTTAAGATATTTTAAAAGATAACAATAAAATTAAATTTTCTTTAGACAATTAAAAAAAAAAATTAACAACTAATGTATATAGTCTAAAATTATATTTATTAAATTACATATTATTTTACATTTTAATTATAATACTAAAAATAAATATAAATTGTTCACTATACAATATCCTGGTAGCAGGGTTAATAATGTTTTAAGATACTTTTAAAAATAATAATGCAAAAAACGTAATGTTTATTAATTATTTTAAAAGTGTTTTGTCTAAAGAAAATTATTGTAAACATTACATAATTATATTTATATTTAAGTTGTATTACTAGAGATAAATATCAATTGTTCACTATACATTATCATGGTAGCGGGGTTGATAATATTATAAGATACTTAAAAAAATAAAGCTATATATATATATATGTGTTTTTTTAAAGAAAATTATTTTAAATGTTATAGAATTCTTTTTAAAGGTGGGGTATGTGATTTTCTTTTTTGACCATTTATTCAAAATCACTTGAAATCCTATTCCTAACCCACTTACTGGCTGTAAATTAGAAGCACTGAAATGAAAATAAAGCAATTTAATCATCTGTGGAACGGGCAGGACTCGAAAAACTGTGAAAAATGTAATGGTAACAGAGTTGACACATAACTTTCCAGTTTTTCGCCCTACTGGTTGGAAACGAAATTGTCCATTGCCGCTGTCGTAAATAATCTAGCCTACCGTCGCACGCACGCTCGCTGTTTACCCAGCACCGGCTTTAGAATGAACGATGTCCACAGACAAGGTAGAGTATGTTACATGATTTCATGAAAGGATGATGTATTGCGACATCAGAAACGAAGAAAAACGAAATAATGACTATTGTAGCGCTTGACGTAAAGCAGTCGAATTCTGTAGTTCTTTTTTGTGCACGGGTTCCTACCCGAAACCCGAAGTTACATAGTGCCAGTAAAAGCGATACAGACCCCGTCAGGCTATGGCAGACGTGTCATTTAACTTATTTTAAGTCAATGTACCATCACAAGGGTCTTCGAAATATATTATGAAGGTTGAAAAACTACTTAGTGTTACTTTAATGTGTCGTGGCAGATCGCTAGAGCATCAGTTAAAGCTGCTCGTGAACCGATCATGTCTTCCTTCTAGTTCATTTATAGCATCAAATACACATGAATGAACATAAGAATGAATGTTGTTTTATCCGCGGAAAGGCGTCAGTATATTCAGTTTTTCAAGTTCAAATCCTCACATGTTAATCTACTAACTCTCCTGACTGCTTTGTCAGACAAAATGGCGGATGGCGAAGTATGATTGGTCAGAACACCTGTCAATCAAGCTCCACGCGAAGGGTCAATTGAAATCTAAACATCTAAACCAAACAAACAAAAAAACAAACAAGGAGAGAGAATAAAACAAAATACAAGCTTTTATTTATATTTACAAAGGGGAAAAAAATTTGTGGACAAGCAAAAAAAAAAAAAGAAAGAAAAAAAAAAACATCAATACATATACCTTATTTTGTAGAATGAGCCATATGATATTAGCATGTCCAAAAAACATGGTATTACCATAGTACCATGTCAAACATGCAATCTTTTTGCTAGTGGCTTCTTTGCATGTCAGTGGTGTTTGTGAGCAAGCACTAAATGAGTGTCTTTCTTATATGCAGTAAATAACTCGAGGCAGATGCCATATGTCACACCTGGATCTGCTCTAAGCCAATCAGAGCTCATCTCCAGCAGAAGAACTAATTGTCTTCAACCTCCTGTTGCTTTCCTCTAAATATAAGTCGCAACAAGGCTCAGTATGTGTGTTCTCGGTGTGTGGGGTGTTTCTGTGAAAATATGACAGTCAAATCTTTGTGAGGGTTCACGGGAGCTAATTCACACCTGTGCTGCTGAATGGAGCAGACGTACCTGAGAGAGACCTGCAGCTGTGTGGGTTACTGGCGGGACGCTGGTACCCATCGGCACACAGACAGTGAAAAGATCCGTAGGTGTTGATGCACTGGTGACTGCAGGGAAAGTTCTCGGAACATTCGTCCACGTCGATACAAGTCCTGCCGTCGTTTTTCAGACGAAACCCAGGCCAGCACGCACACTAGAAAAAAAAAAACCAACAACTTGTGGATGATTCTTACAAAAAGATCTGTCAAGAATGTGTGTGGGTTATTTCACCACAAAATAATATATACATATATTTAAAATAACCCACACACATTCTTGACAGATCTTTTTGTAAGAATCACAAACATTTTATTATTACTATTATTATTAATTGCTAAATTAATACTATAAATATATAACATTTGTTATGTGTATATATATATATATATATATATATATATATATATATATATATATATATACACAGTATATATATATATATATATATATATATATATATATATATAATATATATATATATAAAATGTTATATATTTATAGTATTAATTTAGCAATTAATAATAGTAGTATTTATATAACAATAATAATAATTATTATTATTATAAATAATTGAGTAAAATTAAATAAGTGCAAAGCAAATATTTGTTTGCAAGTCTCACAAACAAATATTGCTCATCTGGTTAAAATTTAATAAACAAATATATAAATAATACAATAATAACAAATCAAATTACATATAATTTCTTATCAAATAAATTACAATTATTATTATAAATTAAAAAAAATACTAAAGCATTAACACGTATTATATTACATAAAGCAAATATTATTATAATTTTGATTTAATTATTATTATAGTCAATATCATAAATAAATAATTTGTACAAAATTGTCTTTAAAGTTTTCTTGAGATCCACTCTAATACTAATAAGAAATGCATGAACAAGAAGTGAGCAGTGAAACAAAATGATGTTTAAAACATTTCTAGATCATTAGTTTATTCATTAGTCCTTCATTACAACTATTTTATATTAATTTTGCTGTAACAGAAGTTAAAAAAGCAAGAAGAAGTAAATTATTGTATGTTTGGAGCCGCAGTGCCCTTGACTGCCTGTTTCTAATGTCAGTGTGGCTGTCAAAGGACCATGCCAGTATTCTGAGACGTCTGCCAAACGAGGCTGTTCGATCTGCCACTCGCTGTGTGTGTGTGTGTGTGTGTGTGTGTGTCACACTCCCACAAAAAAGAAAAAAACCCACTGTGCCTTACATGTCATTCTCCTGCTGTTCACTAAATCAACTGATTTTCTCAAGCTCTAAATATCTAGCATACAGGATTTAGCACACGTGTTTATACATTCAACGGTTAAAAGTTGTGAGATGACTGGAAATAGGATCATAACATTTTCCACGGATTTGGCGCCAAGTACTATTAAACCTCTGCGGAATGTAAAAAAAACGTATATTATTGCTTTGAGCGATTTGTTTGTGCAGACTTTTTCAATATTGGCGTAGCCGCTAAAGCCTGCTAATGAGGTTTACCGAAGATTAGCTGGAAAAACAAAAACATTCCATCGCATTCGTAGGTCGACGTTCATTCTCTCATTTCCAATTTTGGAAGTTGTTAGTGCGGAACGGACCTCAAGTTGAACCAGACACTCAATTTGTGGGAAGAAAAACCTCGTAGAGCCTGAAAAATGTGCTCTCTCACACACCTTGTATCCCACGGGTTGGTCTTGACAGTCCTGGGTACAGCCGCTGACTTTACGGTTTAAACACTCATTAACGTGGCAGTTTCTCTCGTCCGATCGGTCCCCGCAGTCGTCATGCTGATTACACACGCTCCCCAGTGGAACGCAGCGGCCGTTTGCGCACATGAAAACTGAACCGTTGCACAAACTTTCTAAAACAGGGAGCAGTGAGAGAAAAAAGGGAGAGACAGAAATGGACAAAACCATCAGATGACAAAGAACTGAAGTGGTGTTCTGGGTGGAGAGTAGCACGTTTCTACACTGTAAAATAAAAGTTGCAGCCTTACATTTTTAAGTAGAATCAACTTGGATTTGTAAGTCATGCCAACTTAAATTACTTAAAAAAATTGTAGTATCTTGTATTGACTTATATTTATGAGTTAAGCAAAGCAAAAACATTAGTTGTCATAACTTCTTGATCATATAATGTCTTTATGCACTACCTAGAGTTACTATGCGGGTGCTAAGTGTTTTTTAGCATTGCTTTGCACTTGCTAGGGTATTGAGGTTGGTTGCTAGAATGTTGCTATTGCCTACTGGTCCAAATGAGTGTTTTAAAGTTGTACTGTAAACAAGTTGTAAACATCTGAATTGAATTTCCCCTCAGACATATAAACATAAAATGTTTCTTAATGAGCTTGGCTGGGAACAGTAATGGCATCTGTTAACATGAATGGCATATGTTTGCCCTGAAACCAAAAACTGAAGAGCGGGGGCGCAGCAGTTTCACCAGCACCTCTCTGCCCACCTCAGGTGGTACTGGCAGGGGTACAAGACGCAAACGGGGAGGACCAGGTGTTCTGACAAATCCCATATGGGACGGAACCTTGGATCCTGTCAGTCAAGCGGGGTGCGTGACATATGAGAGGGACTCGCCTGCGGCGGAACACTTTGGGTTGAGTGGCAGCTCATCTGATTGGTCCAGACAGTCGGGGAAGCCATCACATTCCCATTGGGCTCTCAATAAACACCGCCCGTCTGCGCAGCGGAACTCCTCCTCTTTGCATAAACGGTACTCTGGAGAGAAAGAGTATGACAGGAAGGGAACACTGTAATTATTTAAGGCAGCAACTTTTTTTTTACAATCAACTTGGATTTTTAAAAATTAAAATCTTGTATAACTTATAAAAAAAAGTTGAAAATTGCTTAACTTATTTTGATGAATTAAAGAAATGTAAAAACACATCATAACTTATTGATTATATATATTTTTTTTACAGTGAATGTCAAACAATGAGGCACAAAGTTACAACAGTTCCTGTTTCAAACATGTATACGTCACCATATTACTGAAATAACCCTTATTATTGAGATTAAGTATACTGTATAGAATTATAAAATAAATATATATTGTCACTGTATGATATAAAGTTGCAATTGCAAGATATGAAGTCACAATGCAAGTCACACGTATGGAAAATACTCACATAAAGTCACAACTTTGACACAGTCAACATTGCGAGATATAAAGTTATATTGTGAAAATAGTCAGAATTGTGAGAAAGTCACATGACGAGAAAAGTGTCACATTTTGTGATATCAAGTCACAATGAGAGAAAAAAGTCGTAAAGTGCAAGAAATTAAGTAATATTGCGAGATCTAGTCATATTATGAAAAAGTCATGATTGCAAGATACAAAACGAAAAAATCTACAAATGTCATAGTGCGAGATAAAAAGTCCCATTTTGAGATATAAAGTCACAAATGGAACTTGTTACAAAGTGACAATTTATGAGGAAAAAGTCTCAATTATATTAAAAAGTCGCAATTATGAAATGTCACATTGCGAGATTTATATTTTTTTACATTAGTAGAATAAAGCCGATTTTTAAGACCGCATAAATGTTGCATTTTAGCGTTATTTAAATAATCATGTACCTTTTTTAAGCAAATTTTCATCCCTTAATGAGATAAAACTATTGTAGTAATGCATCATGACAGAATTTGTTAAACTTTAATTTATGCTGCAAGGAAAAAAATACTATTACAGTTATAAAACACATTTATGTAAAAATGTCCTATTGTCTCTCTTTCAAATTTTGTAGTGAAATGTAAGATGACCAAGTTTGTGAAATTCATCTTCAATCTAACAACTAAAATAAAATAAATGAACGGATATATATCAGTTAATTATTGTGAGTTAGCATGTTTATTCTTAGATCTGAGATTAATTGGACGTTTCGATGGTTGGAATGCATGCACTTAGTGTGCCATACTAAGTGCATGCATTCCAACCATCGAAACGTCCAATTAATGTTGTGCCATCATAATTACCCCACATTAAACCGGGCGCAAAGGGATGGGCATTTTCAGCAGAAACTAATGAGTCGAGAAACACGAGCTGCTTACCGCATTCAAGAGACTCGTCAGAACCGTCTCCGCAGTCGTCGTCATGGTCACACACGAAACGGCGCGGGACGCAGTTCTGGTTGCGACACTGGAATGTGCTTTCAGTGCACGTGTTGTTTGGAGCTTATTAAAGAGAGGAACAGGAACACACAGGAAGTTAGTTATGTGTTAGGATAAGAGGAGGAGGGTGTAATACACACCTGCGACTTGCCTAAAATCTCCAATTATTTTGGTTGTGAGTCGGAAAACTCCGGGACAGCAAATACAAAGAAGACATATCTGCAAAATCTGACACCTTAAATTTCCAACAGTGGTGTTAATTAGTGTACATAGAATAGAACAGAACAGAACAGAACATGATAGGATAGAATAGATGCCTGGATTACTTTTCTTCTACATTTATAAAATAATGAAAATAACGCATCACGTCAATAGATGATAGATAATAAATAAATATAAACAATTCCTGGATCGCTATTACTATATATTTTTTACATTTAAAAGGATGGTTCGGAGTAATTTCAACCTAGGGTCCTTTGCACCATGACCTCGAGCCAAACTCGAACTTTATTTAAAGGGTACCTATTATGGCATTTAAAATGTTCCTAATAATGTTCTGGGAGTCCCCAACAACAGTTTTACATGCATGCAATGACAAAAAACACTTTTGTTGTCTTATAATATGCATTTATTTTTACCTGATTTGCTCACCGACTCCCTAATGATTCGTTTGACGACTCATTTGTCCAAACCCCTCCTTTGCGTGACGCTAATCGGCGGTGATTGGTCAGACGACGCAGTCAGTTATATTTTGCGTTAGCTCAAAGCTTAAACATATTGATAAAGCACTGCAGTACTACAATACGCTTCACATAATTTCACATATTTCAAAAAACAAAAAAAATGACATTGGAGACCTAGAAGCTGCTGAGCGTATCTCACTTTCTCACACACACACGCACACGCACGCACACACACACACACACACACACACACACACACACACACACACACACACACACACACACACACAGACCACACACAAAACAGACACACACACACACACACACCCCACACACACATAAAAGCAACAATTATTAATAGTACTTACAGGTTGTGATTCGGAGGAGGAAGCTGATCTAAATAAACTTGGTATTGAACGTTCCTTCAGTATCAGGCGACTCGCGAATCCACACTTGAAAGCATTTGTGTTTGTGAAGTGATCGTCATTAAAATAACGCGAACACAGGTCAAGGTGGCTATACTTGTGTGATATAGTTGTAAATATAAACTCTAGCCACTGAGTCTTCACATGCTTGTCCCTGGGCAGTGAAAAAAAAAGTTTGCTTTTGATTCGCACTTCAGAACAGCGTCTCGTCGACATGATGTTTTCACTGTTTTCTCTGTCTGCTCGGCGCGCGCACTGAGTGGGCGTGTCGAATTCAAATAATTTGTACAAGTGACGTACGAAAGTTAGAGAAAATGCATCGTTTGTCTATCGATTCATATCAGCGACTCAGAGTCGACTCTTACTTTTGAGAGACAATAACTTTGTATAAGGTGAACTTTCATATTTAAAACTTTGCAGGATGTTTTTGTTCACTTAGATGTATGTTACACACTACATGAAAGGTAATTTTCAAAATTCCATGATAGGTACCCTTTAAATAACACTTGACTGATGGCTTATGCTACCGCTAACCCAGACGTCGATTTATTTAATAAATGATAAAAACATTTAAACATAAAACATTGCAATAGAAAAATGTCAAATCAATGAGGCTTTGCATAAGCATAAGAAATTAATCTCAAGCTCATGAAACAGAGTTCAGATGATAGCATCCATGTTTGTTTGGGATTTGAACCCGTGTCATCTACAGCAAAATCATCGAAACCTAAGTTCTACCACTTGACCACAAATTTATTGGAAAGCCGCCCAGAATTTTGCGCACACGAGAGAAAAGCGCTCTTCATTCGTCTTATTCCTCAATAGAATAATACAAATAATCAGCGTCATTGCACCTTATTTATTTTCACTGACTGCGTGATAGGCCTATGATGGTCTTTTGGTGTATTTTTGTTTGTAAAATGTCCATTGCGCCACCTAGTGGCCATTTCACGAGCGACTGGTTTATTTTTGCCGCGGCGGTAATAGGCATTCTGGTTGACTACCTACTGTAAACACTGTCAAGGAATTTAAACAAGTATTCATGCATAAATATAAATTCATAAAATCGAATGTTTCCAAACTTTAAACTGATACATTTATTTACTAGCTTCATTAGTAATACCAAAAGGAGCCATTTTGTCCCTACAATGTGGTTTGGGGTGAAAAGAGGAAATGTACAAGGAAGTTGCTGGTTTTAGGAAATATCATGGAAATATCATGGTTGAAATTACCACAGCCAGCTACCGCTAGTTCATCGCTGCCATCAGGACAATCTCTCTCCCCATCGCATAACCAGTTCCAAGATACACAAGCGTACGATCCTGGGCAACTGAACAAGCCAGGGGCGCATGTTGCAGAGCCTGTCAAGAGAGAGAGAATCAGTAAGAGAGAGAATGAGAATCTCAAGCCAACATGCTGCATTGTGTCATTAATGAATATTCATGTATTTTTTTTAAAAAAACTTCCTCCAAGAAAATAAAAAAGGTTTAAGTATTGTCTTAAAAACTTGTTTAACAATCTGCTTCTGCTTGTGTTTGACCTTTGCGGAACCTGAGTGTTTTTTTTTCAGAGCCCATTTGTTAGGAGCACAGTTTGGCCATAAATTCGTAACTATGATGAAACCGCAGGCCAATTTTTCTTTCTGCCTCTTTCAAGTTGATTTATATCCTTCCTCTCAGAGGAAGTCTTTCATTGTGTGGCCTAAATGCATTTCATTGTGTGGCCTTCGTGCTACAAAGTTTTACCGCAAATTTCCTCGCTTTCGTCCAATCCGTCACCGCAGTCGTCCTCCCCGTCACAGAGCCATTGCTTGGCGATGCACTTGTTTTTCGAGCAGGCGAACTGATTCCAAAGGCACGATGAATCTAGAGGGAAAAGTGTGAACTTTGAAAACAAACCGAAGTGAGACCGAACCCTCAAGTGCTTTTTTAAAAAAAATTTTTTACTTTATCGGAATAGTACGAAACTTGGTAAAGGTTTTGGCACTTGCTATGTGAACACACACACGTGCGCACACAAAATAATAATCATGGAAACTATTAAACCCGACTAAATGGTCCCGAAAAAAATAGTCACACTAGTGCTCCTCGCAGTCAATAATGACCGCATTGGGAATGAATGGGAGACAAATTTCATATAGTGAAAACTTTTGGTACTGAGGCCAAACAAAATGCAAATTTTTTGAGATATCAAGATCAAATTTGGAACACAACTTGTTTAGATTTATGGCTTTGTAAAAATAATATATATATATATATATATATATATATATATATATATATATATATATATATATATATATATATATATATATATATATATATATATATATATATTTTTTTTTTTTTTTTTTTTTTTTTCATTTAACATTTTTTATTCATGTGCATTTTCCATGAGAATAAACATAAAATGATGTAAAACTTTTTTAAAAGTGTCGTCTTAGAAAAGAGATCAAACTTAGGATATGTCATAAAAGCATTCAAGATTTATGAGAGTTTAAGTTGGAAATGAAATTTTCAGGTCTATGCTGAATAAGTAAATAAATGGAATATAAATACAGTGTAAATATAATTTAGTACCATAAAATCCACTAAAAATACAAAAAAAATAATAAAAAACATTATCGAACTAAAATATAATACATTAATTTCACTGAAATTATAATTTATTTATTTTTTGACCGCCACACGGTGAGCACTAGAGGGTTAAAGAAACAGTAAAAACGGAAATTATCATCGTTTATTTAGTATTGAACCACTTTGAACCCGTTCTTCCACAGAACACAAAATAAGATATCTTGGAAATGTTCACACTGCTCTTTTCCAAATAGAAAGGATCATCAAGCTGTAAATCGTGTTCAAATTCTTTAAAATATTCGATGTTGTGGTCCAGGGTTAAAAGAAAGTCATCCGGGTTTGGGACGACATGAGGGTGAATAAATAATGACATAATTAAAATTTCCTAGGAATTATTCCTGTCATTACTTAAAACTAAGAAAAAGAACATGTATACCTTATAATAAGCAAAATGAAAGAGACATTCAATAGTTATACTTTTGCCTGTGAACGCCAAATTGCAGGTGGCCTCTAAAAGCTCGCTTCGCCCTTGTTGGGATTAGAGACTCAACTTTGGAAGACGATCCTGCTAGCAAGCACTTTTAAAGTAATTGTCCGCTTGCATACGCACGCAAGCCACGAAAGGTGCGAGCAAATATGCCCCTCTCAGCAGACTGAAAGTTTGTTTGCTTTTGCGTTTGCCATCGATTTTGTGATATCTGGGCAAAGCCACCAGGGGCTGAAACAGAGAGACCAAGGTCAGAAAGAGAAAGGTGTGACACCCAAAGGCTGAAGACAATAAAACTGAAGAGGATGAATAGGTAAATGAGGGTGATTCTTCAAAAGCAGCTGTAGGGGAAGTCTCGAAACAACAAATAACCGAAATAAAATGTGAAAAAGCGCTGGGGCATTTGTCAAGATCAAGGACACGGAAATAAATCTGTATTACTTCTGATTTTGGGTCAGTGACTATGAGGGCGCAGTGCAGTCCAGAGTTGCTCTGGCTACACGGGAGCTTCACTCGCAGATCAGAGTTCTTGTTCAGAACACAACGCTTTGAAGCGGAACCAAATGGATTCCTGCCATGGGGTCGGGACAGAAGCGAAGCAATGATTGGTCACAGCAGGAAAGCAGAACTTCCTAGAACTTCCTACCTTAAAGTTCTGCTCACTGCGGAGGTACATAACCAAGTTTGAGATGGAGAGAAACATGAATGTCGATAAGATTAATATTTTATACAATATATTACAGCAAGGTGTGGATGAAAGTTTGTGGAAGTTTGTCTCCCAAAGAACAGCCTGGAAACAAAATGTGTTGGCTTATGTAGACATGAACTTCAAAAATTACAAAGAAAGATTTATAAAGAAGAAAATAAAGAGACTTTAGTATTTCATACTATAATTGTTACTGTCAAATTTAAAATAGGTAAGTTTGAGATTAAGTTTAAAACAATGAAATATAGTGACTCACAATGTAAGATATAAAGTCGCAATCGCAAAGTCGTGATAATGAGAAATAGTCACAATGATGAGATTATTATCCCAAATATTGTGGGATATAAAGTCACCACGGGAGATATAAATTAGCAAATTGTGAGAAACAAACTCACATCGTGAGATATAAAGTAGAATTATGAGATTGTGCGGTTGCAATTCTGAAAAAGTTGCAATTGCAAGAGAGAAAAAAAAATCACATTTTGAAATATAAAGTCATAATTGGAACTAATATAAATGTGCAATTATGAGAAAAAAATCAGAATTACTGAGGTGAAAAGGTACTAGATTATCAGCCATCTAGTTATTCATCAGGAATTTAAAACAAAAGAATAAGACAGAGTAGATAAGAAACAGAGCATAACAACTGTAACGCTGTAAAGCCAGGAATGTCAAGCAGCTAAACTCCCACATTTAGCACTTATCACATACTAGCCGTGACAAGTGGATCAATAGAGTAAAACAGCACTAGCGCTCTAATGTGGATGGTTGCGCGTGACTAGAAGATAAATAAAATCTTTAGAAGTGAATATATTCATTAGGATGACATATAGAGTGCAGATTGTGTCCAGCAGGCATGATTAGTTGATAAATGTAGAGAGGCTTTACCGCATTGAAATTCATCGGCTCCATCCTCGCAGTCTTTCTGTCCGTCACACAACCAGACGCTGGAGATGCAGTTTCCACTGGGACACGCAAAATGGCCGTCCTCACACGTATGGACTGCAGAAGCTGAGAGAAACGGCCAAACGGAGAGGATAGGGCTTTAGATAAACCTGTAGAAAACCGACTGTGATTCCTGCTGCCTGATATCACCAAAGGGTTTGCTAGGTTCACCACCACTTTGAGAAAAGGATGAGAACATGCTGTAAACAAATCAATTGTCCGACCTCTGAATGTCTACTTCAGCTTCAACCATCCAATTTGTTATCTGTGGTTTTATATTCGTGTTTGGTTTCTCATTTGTAGATCAGGTCATTTTAAACCTGCAACATCTGCACCTTGACTGGAGAAACCACAGCATATGTCAAGAGCTGAACAGTCTTCATATTTATATTAAAGGTTTGCTCTAAATTCTGAAAGACTCTTCTGCAGTTAAGTTTTCAAAGAGCATGCACAGTTTTTTGAGCAAACATTCCCAGAGAATCAGTGCTAGCAACTTTAGCAAACAATCATATATTTTGTATGGTGTATTTCAGCCTTCAAGCCCTCCAGGGAAGATTATACTGTATAGAGATGTTTGGAAATCATACATGGGTGTGTACTTTTATGTCCCAAAGCATTGGTTTTTATTAAAACATTTTTCTTTCGCTGTATAAAGACATTAAAACTGTCTAGGAAACTGTTTGCCATGGTATAATTTATATTTTCAAATGCCCTTATTGTATGTTTTGTTTTACCATTTCCCAAGATCCAAAGATTCAATTTTAAAATATGAAAATCATTATAAAGTTTTAATAAAATAAAATCAAAATTAAATACATAAACACACACATACATATATATATATATATATATATGTGTGTGTGTGTGTGTGTGTGTGTGTGTGTTGTGTGTGTGTGTGTGCGTGTGCATGTGCGTGTGCGTGTGCGTGTGTGTGTGTGTGTGTGTGTGTGTGTGTGTGTGTGCGTGCGTGTGAAATCAATTCAACACACAGAATGTGTATAAACTGAAATGTAGAGTCAACATTCCCAATTAAACTTCAGTTATGATCATTAGCAACCCTTTTCCTTTTGACATGTCAAAACATACAGGTTTCAAATTAAATCCAGAGTTTCCAACTTTTAATTATGATATTATGGCACTGCTCAACTCATAAATTCTGACAGGACCGAAAAGTTCAGCACAAAAAATTTGACATATTCATTGACTTCCAGAGTTGTGTTTTATTTAACCGAAAGGACTTATTAAGTCACTAAATATTCTCAGTAGGACCTGGTCCTTCTACATATATCATAAATATCTAAGCATATTACTGTCAAAAATTTGGCAGGCCTCAGTGTGATTGAGTCAAAAAAGTCCATGTTTTAGAGTATCATAAAAGGCACTAGCGAAGTGAGCCGTCACAGCACCGCAATGCGAACTTTGTAAAAATTCCCTTTGTTCCCAATGCTATTTTCCATTCTGAACGTGACAATCTTGTACTTTGAACACAAACAAACAAGAGAAAGACAGAATGAGAGAGAGAGAGAATGCAAATGCATTTCTACCGTGACAGTGTATTTCGTCTGCGTAATCCCCACAGTCATTGGCTCCGTCACAGATCCAGGAGGGATGAACACACAGAGACGTGGAATTGCAGCTTAGAAACCTCTCGCTTTTGCTGGCGCGAGCACCCAGTCTGTAGTATTCCATGCAGTCTGTGCTATCTAGAAACACAGAGTGGGCAATGAGACGGGTGTTTCACACGCTCAGTGACACGCAAGCACACACCATCAGAAGTGCGAACAGGCTAGCCCCTTCACATGTTAATCTTACTACAGATTTTCTCGTCCGATGCGTCAACGCAATCGATGATCTGATTGCACCAGAATGATGAAGGGATACAGGAACCATCTTCACAACGTCGCTCAGAAGACAAGCACGAGGAATCTGAAACCACAGGGGAAAACGTAGATGCTCTACATTACCATTAAGGCTTTATTTATTTGAATTTAATGATAATTGCCCCAAAATACTAAAATAGAAATAATGATACACAGTTAAATAAGGTCATAGTTTAAGAACCTCTAACTTGATTCATTTCAGTGCTCTGAATGTAGTTCACGAGAAGTGTGAAAGCTCTGAATGAAGCCAGGCACCAGAAAGCTTTAAATGAAGTCAGACCCCTTTAAAGCAATCTGAATTGAAATCAGTATATGTGAACACAAAGTGAACACATATGTGAACACAAAGTGTTATGGGTTAACTTCCCTTATACATTTGCATAATTCCAAATTTTAAAGAATAATTCAAATATAATTAATATTTAAGCAGACAATGTTTCAAAAATATGTGTAAACGGAAACAAAACTGAAACTTGTTTACAGCTAAATCAGTTCTACTCCATTTTCAGGTCCAGAGATAGTGTGAATATAAAACTTGTCTATTTAAAGAGAAGTGAGCCATTTCGATTCTGAATTGCTGCCAAGAGAACAACTTTCATTGGCCTTCACTGACGCTTAGTATAGAGATCTGTGGTTTGTACTGTCTACAATATAGATGTTTCTGCATTAAAGCTTAATGTTGTTATTTAGATGTTCAAACAAGGCAATGATTCAAGGGTGTATTGATTAATGGTCTGGATTTCTCTAGTTGTGTAGAACATTGAAAAACTAAGATTCCTGGACTGACCAACACTGGACTACTCGCATGTTTCAAATCTGTAAGAAGAAGAAAAAATACCCACTGTTACAATAAGCTTCATCTGAGTTATCCCCGCAATCATTCACGCCATTACAGAAGTGATAGTTGGCCACGCAGCGCTGGTTATAGCATGATTTAAAGCCGTGTCTGCAGTTCCGGTTTTCTAGAGAATGAAAAAGTTGAGAATTAGGCATAGGACTTGCCATTTAAGATGAATGGATGATTGTGCAATGTAAAGTTTAGATATCAAAACTATTCAAGAACAACTGCTTTATGTGAAACTCTGCTTAAGAATGAAAGGACAGAGAGAGAGAGAAAGCAGCAGTCAGTCTGTCACATCACTCGCACTCATTATGTTTTCGCCAGACTGCTGTAAGCTCGTCTTATTAGCCCAAGTCACAGGAGAACAGGAAGACCTTCTATAGCATACCTTCATTCAGTTTAGAGATGAAACCTGAGGACTCAAACATACCATCCTGCCTGATTGGATTCTTACCGCAATACTGCATCTTTTCATCCGACCTGTCTTTACAGTGTGCGATTCCGTCACATGTCAGCTGGTAATCAATGCATTCCCCATTTCCACACTGGAACTCAGAGTGGATGTTACATGAGGAGTTCATGGCTAGAAGACAAGAATAAAAGAGATTTGTAGAGTTGTGATGTGCAGTGGTGATGTAAAGATTAGGGAATTGCATTGACTGCTTGAGTGTTTGACAAATAATAAGCCAAGGGCTCAAGGTCAGACGTGGCAATAGAGCAAGTTCCATTTGCACTTTTATTTTTTACTGTTGGTCTATTTACACAAATGTCAGAGCGATCTCTCCTTGGCCTTTTCATCGAGCCCCTTGTGTTCTGTTCTGTTCCATCAGATGCACTATCTCTAGCTGTTTGAACACAAAAACACATCTGTGTATAAGCCCAGTAATCCTCTCCAAGCGAGTGTTGAGCGCTGCTGCAATCCCAGACTGAAAGTCACTGTGTATAGTGTCTGTATAAAGCTGCCCTGGATCTAAGCATCGAATCATATAATGTTCTTAAAGTTTGGAGAGAGAGAATAAAAACATAAATAAAGATCCATTCCAGGTTGATGGATGTTTCAGTATCAATACCTATAGGAGCTAGCCTGACTTCGTCATACTCATATTCTAGTCAGAATGTGAGTCTGATACTGCTCCATAGGGCTTTGATTATGAGGCGTGTCTTAACCGAACCAGGGAAAAAAAAACCCTCTGCACTCAATTGGATAGACCTACAGCCAATCAGAGCAACGCAGTAAGTGACGTATGTTGAGCGACACATAGTTGTCAACAGAACTCAACTGCACGCACTCTGGAAAAAGTATTAAAAAAATTGCCGATGTTGCAAAAATAATTTAAGGATTCGCGGAGTACTTGCAAACACGAAAAGCATTTTTGAAAGAAATACGTTTGATGACGTGATGATTATGTAACTGCAGATCATCTGTCCATCATCGTATAAGGCCCACCCTGGCAATTTGATTGGCCCGACGATTTCTGAACCGATCATAATTACCCTCAATGGATCGAGTCCAGACCGAACTTCCCGACCAACAGGCTTGTGCACAATTCAGAATTGAATTAAGAATGACTCTTTAATTCCAATTCAATTCTTGAATTTGAATTGAATTTGAATTTATGTCAAAAACAGGATCTAGAATTACAATTCGAATTTGAATTAAAGGAAGCAGAATTGCAATTCAAAACAAATTCTAAGAAATTCATATAGATATTTTAAGTGAAGTGTTTATCAATGAAGCTTTACAGTATATTTCAGATATGATTGCATTACATATTCTATAAATTATATTAGTTTGAACTACTAGTACAGATTACATTAACAGGAAATATTTAAGTATAGGAAATATATAAGTATAAATTATATATAAATGAGGATATATAAATATATAAATATGATATATGAATATATAAATGTCCACAATGGCCACATTTGAGCTAGTTTTTAACCTTGTACGAAGAGGGTCCATGAATGTCAATATCAGACGTGCAGAACATGTAACTTTCATAAAAACTTTCATTCTGGCTCCTCAGTGGACGTCTTTTCAACGTACGACTTTTGTGACAAAGACGTTGAAAAGACATATTTTGGACACCGCTAACTGTAATGAAATTATGTTATTGAATTAAAAATTAATGTAATTGTATTTAGTTGTATTACTGAGGTAAAATGTGAAATTTAATTAGTTACTAATCAAATTAAAATAAAAATTGCTTTACATTGATAAAGTAATCCAAATAAAGTAATCCAAACCACATTTATAATGGGTAACTTATAACAGTAAGCAATTATATTTCCATAGTAACCTTCCTAATGCTGAAAGTATGTGAGATTCAACACATTCTTTCTGTTGTGTGACTGTGTGGAATTTCTTTGAATTGCCATGAATTTAATTCCACTTCCTGTCATTCCAATTCAAATTCAAATTCAACCTCCTGTGGGGCGGAGTCAATTCAATTCAAATTCCAATTCATGAATTGAATGGAGGCCAATTCTGAAATTCTGAATTTTGCACAAGCCTGCCGACCAAAATATGTTGTGGGCGGGGTTCGGGCTGGCATCCAGGCTATATAGGAGCACCCTCAAATCCAAATTTAAGGTATCCATTATCTTGATTACTAGAGTAGCAAAAAAACTACTATCTATATCTAGCCAAAAGTATCAACTATGCAGTTGTTGAGTAAAGATAAAAGTATCTAGACTTAAAGCAGTGCATAATGCTTTATATCCAGATATGATCCAAAACTGCCATCCACTTGGCATTTAAAGTGTAGCAAAAATAATTTGGACAATTCTGAAACAAGAATTTAGATCACAATCTGGATTTACAATCTATATTCATAGTAAAATGAATTTGGATTACAATCTGGATGTACAATCATCAGATCATAATCTGGTTCCAGAATGAATCCTGATTTAAACTATGGATTATAATCTGAATCCTGATCACATTCTTGATTTAGAATCTATATTCAGAGTAAACGAAATCTGGATTACAATCTGGATTTAGAATCTACATTAAGAGTGAGAATGATTTGGAATTACAAAATGGATATACAATATAGATCATAATCTGGTTCCAGAATTACATATTGAATTTAATCTGAATCAGAATATGGACTTAGAATATGGATCTGAATCTAGAACACAACCTTGATCAAGAATCTATATTCAAAGCATATGGAAATCTGAAATACAATCTAGATATAAAATATGGATCTGAATCTAGACCACAATCTTGATCAAGAAGAATCTATATTCAAATCTATATTCAGAGCAACATGAATCTAAATTACAATCTTGATGTAGAATCCAAATCAGAAATCACAGTCATTCAATTCAGATACAGAATCTTTCTAGAGTTCTTACTAGTGCACTTACTGGACCTACAGAAGGTTGGAGAAGTAATAAAGTTGTTTGGCCACAGCATATGGATTTAGCCACATAACTCAAAGTACCCGGACATAAATATTTGGGGCGAGTTGAAAAAAAAAAGTCCAGGAAAATGAGCTAGAGAAACAGAGAGAGAGGGTACAGGACTTACATACACATCTGTTATCATCCAGTAATATCCGTTCCCCACGGCAAGTACAGTTTACCACACCAAGCGGAGTCAAAAGGCAGAGGTCATGGCACCCTCCATTATTCACGCTGCAGGGGGACGACTCACCTGGAAGTAATAAGACAAATCCTTGATGACAAATCACTCGTAACAAATTGTGACACCTCCAACTGTTTGACAAGTTTTACAGCTCATACTTAGGGTAAGGAATTTAAAGTCACCATGAAAATTAAAATCGACAATTCTTATATTTTTATGGAATATTGCTGTTTTATAAATTATTTATCCGTGCACATTATATATTTTTAAATCATGTGTAAATAACTTTTCCCTCCCTCTTTCAGGACATCTCTTCCTCCATTTGCTCTTGTTCGAGAAGCCTCGGATATATCACTCGGATATATGTCACAATAAGCAAGAAAATACTATTGCAACTTCCGCTTCATGCCGACTTTAAACAAATCATACTACGTTTGGCACCACATTTGAATGTGTTTGAAAAGAAGAAGGTGGAAAGCAGGAGCTTGGACAGTAACTTATTTTGTGTTCCATGGGAGAAAGAAAGCAAGGCAGGTTCTTTGGGTGAAAGGAACTTTTTTTAAATTAATAAAAAAAGAACAATCTTTATCATTGAAGAAATATTACAAAAAATGGCACTTGGATGTTGCTGTTTGAGCATAAAAATATCTGCAAGGCTACAAAGCTCAAAGTCTACTCCAAATGGAGATATTCTCTTTCACAGAAAATCCTTTTCAAGAACTACACAAACGGCTCGTTGGGACTACAACAAGTTTTTACCGGATCTTGTGAAGTCATTCAAATAAACCCCACCCACGGAATACACAAAGATGCCTGGATAAGCTGTGCTAGAGAAGAAAAAGAAGACCTGCTTTAGTAGCGAGTTGTTGTCATGTCGAAGAGACGCTGTCTTTTTCCACCCCATTTTTTATTATTTGATTTTATTATTTGTTATTGTTTTCTATTAACAGTTCCAATTATAAGTTTTATGTTGTTGCAACGATGCAAACAAAGGGCAAAGCTGTTTGGCTCCGCTAGCATGCTAGCCAACATAACAGTGTCGATGTAGCATTTAACTATGAGGCTCTTGCTCTTGTAAGACTGTCAATTGTTTACCATAAGACTGTATAAACAATGGATGTAGTGTCTGTAATGTCACCCGTAGGTTTCTAAAGAGCATTTTTTTAAGCCCAAAGTGTGTGGAAGCGTTGCCATCTTTCCAGCGTGTCACTCCCGTTTAACCGAAAATGGGCAAAGAGGTGGGATTAGCTGAGATGACGTGCAGGGTAACAGACAGCAGACAAACAGCTAGTAGTGACAGCAGCGGCAATCCACCTGTCACTCAAGTGGCCACGCCCTTAATTATGCAGAACTTTAAGAAGGCTTACTATAATTTAAATGGTCATGAAGGGCAAAATTAGCTATATAGACCAAAACCACTTTTTGTACCAGGCTGTAAACATTTTTTTCTGCTGTAACGTTGGGCATATTACCATGGGGGGGTCTATGGGATCGACTCTCTTTTGGAGCCTGTATAGTGGCCAGTCGATTAATTGCAGTTTAAGTCACTTCCATGTTGGGTTTAAGAGAGAGACCGGAAGGTTGCCACTTGGTGTTCACCAATACTTAAATGTCATGTCAAATCTGTCCACAGCATCATGGCCACCAACAAAACAAAGCAAAGATTGTTCTTGCTCTGGCTTTAACTTCTTGATATTCGGCAGCGTAGCCCCAACGGACCGAATGGCTTCGCTCGCATCTTTCTCTGCTGCCATTACTGAACTACAACTCAAAATAACGCACAACATGAACATCATCGTTCTCAGCCACTCTAGTTCTCTCCCTCTGTTCGCTGATTGGCCCGGTAAAAAATTGACCGGAGAAAACCAAAGACTACAACACAATCCCAGCTGTAGTACTGAAGGAAAATAAAAATTGAGCGGAAGTACGTAGGAGGGCGGAGCCGGGCTAAAAATTTACGCCAGCTGAGCAGATGTAACTCGAAGTTGTGTGTGACATTTCCGGAACATGCTCTAAGTGGTTCGCCTAAATCACAACACACTGGGCCAGCTAAACAATCAGAGCACATTTCACATTTTGGAAGGAGGGGCTCCAATGAAACAGGAACTAAACAGGGCGTTTAAGACCAACTAGGAAGAGACCTGCAATAATGTAAAATATGTGAAAAAGAATGTGTTTTTGGAACAATCAAGCATGAAAACCTATTCTAGTATGCCCCAAAAACAAAGCCAAGACTTCGTAAAAGGGCACAATAGGACCCCTTTAATGCAACACATTCTGCCTGGCACTGCAGACACACACACATGGTTTGAAGGGCACTCTTGCAGTGCCAGTCAGGGGGTTGGGCTCCTCAGCGGGTGTGAGTTTGAACTGTGTTTGGCACAGACGCTGGCGTGGAGAGCGGGTCTCTGAACCGTGCGCTATCTACACACACACGACTGCCAGATTCTAGAGCCTTGGGCCGAGTGTATTCCCCTGCACAAATGGTGAGGATTCAGATGAGTGCATTGGGCCAGCGTCTTTCACCGAAGCAACATGAGGCTTCAGTCCTGGGAGGCTTTTGCTTATTATGGGATGGGGCTTTTATTATGCTAGCGTGGACTCGTCGATGGCTGATTTCTGTTGGCCGGTGATTATAAAGGAATGTTTATTAGTTGGAATAAAAGGAATTGCAGATGGTCCCCACTTTTAAAGGGACAGTTCACCTACAAAAAAAAAAATATGTCATTTATATATTCATAAGAAAAGAAAGTCAAAATGGTGAAAAAACTTTTAAGTCTGTCTTAGCAGTTTTTACTCTTTTATTTGAGTATGACTTAGATTATGGAGGGAATGACTGTGGATATGTTTTTCAGCAGTTTATATCACAGTCTGAGCGAATTCCCTTAATAGAGTCATCTGCGGTGTATAGATAGGAGGAACGGTGGCCACCGAGGTCCAAATCTCCAAAGAGAGGCCTAAGATGAGAAAATCTCCATTTGCGGTTTAGGATGCCAAGCATCTAAGCTGCTTCCATTAGAGTCATTTGAAACACAGAGGCTTGAACCGCAAACAAAGAAATGTATCTATCGAAGCCAAGAAGGAAGCGGAGTGGAAAGCGGGCATTCTATAAATGTGTCACGTACTATCAATTCTTCTAATTCTGTAAATTTCATGGTGCAGTTTTACTTCCCGGGTGAACGAGTTTGGTTTCTACGCATTAAATGATTTGCGCCTAAGGCACTTGAAATGTGGAGCTCCTTGTGAGTTGTAACAGATGCAATTACCAAGCACTGCAGGTGTAAGTTTCGTGGTCGGGACACATAAACGTAAAAGTCACCATTCTCACTAAACAGAATTTATGTAAATGTACTTCCAGCAGTGCAGGCCAGGCTGGGCATTTAGTGGGATTTGTGTCTGAAGAACCACGATTCACAACTGAACATGCATATTTAAAGCATGCAAATATATGCACTTGATTTTTTCTTCTTTTTTAAAATATTTAAAATCATAAATAAAATGCACACCTGGTGGCCATTTCTATATCTCTTATTTAAAAAAAAGGGGGGGGGGGGGGGGGGAGGTTAATCTTAAATAAAAAAATGTATCCAGAATTTAGACTAATAAAAAAGGAACATGTATTTAGATTCTAAATCATTACTGGAATCTAAATCACAAATTTGATTTATGAATCAAAATATTTAGGGCAAACGGAATCCGGATAACAATCTGGATGTAAAATATAGATCATAATCTGAATCCAAAATTCAGATTTAGAGTAAAAATAATATGAATCACAATATGTATTTCCAGCTCATAAATCTGAATTTAGAACACTATATTATATTTTAGAATTTATATATAAGGAGCAAATCGATACTAGACTACAGTATGGAGGTACAATGTGGATTATAATCTAAATCTAAATCA
The DNA here is from genome assembly GCA_036326025.1 of Chrosomus eos. NCBI lineage: Eukaryota > Metazoa > Chordata > Actinopteri > Cypriniformes > Leuciscidae > Chrosomus > Chrosomus eos. The sequence goes on from CM070838.1 coordinate 16,252,675, forward strand.
AAATCTTGTTTTAAATCTATATGTTCCATGTAATAGGAATCTAGGTCCCAATCTGGATCTATATATTCAAAGCAAACAGAATCTAGATAACAATATGGATGTACAATTTAGATAATAATCTGAATTCAGAATATGGATTCGGAGCAAAAGGAATAATTCACCATCTGTATTTGAGTACAGGTTATAATCTGAAACTAGATCACAATCCTGATTCAGAATCTGAATATATAAATGTAAACTGAATCGAGAAAAGTCCTTTATTCTGAGCAGAACTTTATTTTACTCAATTTATGGAAATATATCAGCCTTTAATTACTGGATTAAAGTCCCCTCTGATGATGTAAAGTAACTCATTAATATGATTTGTCTCTGTACTTATCATACTGTGCTGACATAAATCCAGCTTGCCACAAAATATGTAGAATCATCAAATAATATTGTGACTGCGTTCAGCTTATCTGACCCCGATGTACAGAATGTGTTGATTTTGTCCTAGCTTCACTGTGCACCCATCAAAAAAAGCCCCGAGTGACTTGTGACGCATCTAACATCAGTGACTTTGGATTGTGTTTGCTGTCATCACAGAGTAAGCATCTCAGACCCCTTGTGTGAATAATACAAACACGCTTTGTGTGACTAATACAAACAAGACTGCAAATCATCCGGTACGTCAACCAAGAACCATGCTCATATGCTAGTTTTCAAGAACATTCTGTTTGATAACTTTCTTTGATTCAAGGATTTTAGAAATATACTAAAATGGTTTGTTGTCACTATACTTGAGCTTTAATTAAAGTACAAACATTTGGTTTGAGTTCAATGCTAAAAGTCATTTGATGAAACAAAGGAAATTAATTACATACAGCTGTTGGTGTCATTGGAAACAGCGACGATTCCCATCGGTTGATGAGGGATGTCCGCACGGAGTACTTTTGTATTGGCTCCGGTGAACTTATCAGAGCGGATCACAGCCCGCTGAGTCCAGTCGGACCAGAAGATGAAGTCTCTGTAAATTGCCAAGCCAAAGAACGTTCCGGGTCCTGATTTCACAATGACCTACAAATTTAAGGGGCAGAATTTAGGTGAGAGAAATAACCTGGTAATAAAAAAAAATGTTTTTAAAAGGAGCCCTGTTAAATATTCCAGTTTATAGACAGAGTCAAAAGTTTCGGCATGGTTGGGTGAATATGTTTCTCGTGACCTTAAAGTTTTGACCTAAAGGCTTATGCTTGAAATGCATTTTTTTCAGATAAAATCCTAAAAAAGCTATAGCTAGCTTTTTAGATAGATAGATAGATAGATAGATAGATAGATAGATAGATAGATAGATAGATAGATAGATAGATAGATAGATAGATAGATAGATAGATAGATAGATAGATAGATAGATAGATAGATAGATAGATAGATAGATAGATAGAACCTTGTAAAAATCATTCAATAACTTAAGCACCAGTAATAAATAAAACAAACTATCTCTCATGTCGTACAGGACAGTTCCATCAGGCAGTTTACTTTTTGCGCTTCATCACAAAGGTGCACAGACCAAAATAAACCACACACACACATACACACACACACACAGGCCTGGCCAGAGCCGGAGGGGGAAACCACCGTGACACCAGAAGGACAGCCCTCCTCCATTATCCCTGACATTATAAATGATTAACCCAGATCTGCGGAGAGTGTAAATGGAACCCCTGCCATAACAGACACAGGGATACATCACGCATGGCCTCGGGGAGGAAGCGGAGTTGTGGAGAGAGGGTCTGTTCTGCGTGTGCCTGAAGGAAATCAACGGAAATCAGAAATTAATTGATTAAATCACTCAGAAACGCTGAGATGGTAGAGAGGGGAACGAAGTAGGTTTCAAAATAAATCCGGCTTTAGTAAACAATTACCGCTGAAAACTAATGTTTTGCTTTCAAAAACAAGCAAACTGTCATGACTTAAGGCCCTTGCAAAATTTTCGCACGTTAAGAAATAAGTACGGCCTCACGTTGTGTCAATCACGTTTACACACTGCCTCTGAAAATTTCGTCCGTAATAAAAAAAATTCTGAACTGGTTAGATTTTTCAGCATTTTTCGCAATGTAAATATTATTATGGGGGGGGGGGGGGGGGCATGTGAGGTTAACCTCAGCATTCATGTGAGGTTAAGGTTAAAATGTCCACAAAACAAACCACTGCAAATTCTTCATTGCAGTTTTTCTGCATGTAACCAATCAACACAAAAAAGGTTACACACATTTTCTCCAGCTTTAAGAGCTTTTCACAGACTCTGCTAGTTATTTCCGAAGGCTTCGTGAGCCACACGCATCTGTTATGAAGTGTGGCATTAACCGCTCTTCAGCAACACACACAGACACAGATGTCTCTGAAGGGCCGTCCGTTTGATTGCCAGAGTTTTTCTGTAATAATAGGCGGCTCGGCGTGTGGAGAGCGAGGCTGCGCTTTAATCCTTGATGACAACATGTCAGACACGTGTTCTCACCCTCTCGTAGTCGAGGCGTCTTTATTCCCAAGTGTTCCTCCGCCGCCCGTACGTCTGTCTCAGAGCATTTCTAAAGGTGGGGGGAACAGGATGAAAGATGCAGGCAGACACATCTGCGTGATGCTCTAATATCAGAGCCGTCGTCTCGACAGGTGAAAACTTCTTTGTGATCTCAAAGATCAAAACTTTATAGCATTGAATTACAAACCAGTGGACAAGAACATGGCATTCCTGCTCCGTACGCAGGCTTACGATTCAAGAAGCTTATAAGCAGGGATTAACTTAGACTTCGCTACCCAATAAAGCGTAACTCAAACATAAAGTCAAGGTGCAGAAAGCCACTTCTGTTTTATTTAAAGCTATATTGACAACTTGTTAAGCCCCGCCCCTTTCTTACTTGCAGAACATCTCATAGGACTGAATTTGGAGAGTTCTGTAAAAAGATCGATTTTCAATCGAATGTGCTCATAAAGTGCTCAAAAATGTTTGGATATTATTTTTTGTGCGGGGTGGAATGGATTGCAACATTGCAAAACTTGAAAGTGAAAAGCTTCATTTGAAAGTGAGAACACTGTAACGTTTCTACAACACTTTCTTTATAGAAATGGTTAAACTACACGATTCAAAACTGTGAAGACCACACATCTGAATTGAGACAAATGATTCTCACAGTCACCAGTAAAAATAAATGCCTTATTTGAACGCACAAGTGAAAACATTAATGTAACATTTCCACAACACATTCACTGCTACTGTGAAGAACAAGGAAAAAAAAAACAAAACATTTTCTGTTACACTTTGAAAAGTGATACAAGTAACTCGTAAATTGCACACTTTACTTTTAGGAAAGTAAATAGGGTCATCTTTCAAGTGTTGTTTTATTAAGAAAGTTTCATAAGGGAGAATCCAATTTGCATGATTAATTTTGAACTCCTGGGAGTTTGAATGTGTGGCTCAGACTATGTACGTTGAAGATCCAGCGCGTGTCATTTCCTCTAGAGGAAGTTTGAAAAGGCTACGGATCTGTCACCAGTAACCTAGATGGCACTACCTCCTACAGCGCGCTCTGGCAGGATCCCGTCTCTCTATCCTCTGTATCTGTCTGACACACAAGAAAACAAATGCTCCTTTTGTTCGCCCAGATCAATTTTCACCTTTTAATAGCCTAGCGAGCAGATAGTTTCATTAGCTGGCTAGGAGCCGTTTAGCGCACAGCGACATTGTTGGCGGTTGTCAAACCCTCTTACCTGCGGTTCCTTGCACTTGTTGGAAGTAAACATAAAAGCAGTTTACTTAGAGAGTTATTAATAACTTGTTTTAGCTTAATCAATTAAAATTATTGAACTAACTCAATGAACAGAGTTAATATGCAAATATGGTAACAGGTAAATATGTTAATTTTACTAAAACTGATAACGGGGTCATGGCATGAGAAATCAAATTTGTACATTTGTACACTTTTTGTACATCCTCAAGTTTCATGGCTTAAACCGTCTCCTCATAAACAAAGCATTTATTTAATCAAGCTCCAAAAACGGCTCGTTCTGATATAGTGTGATTTGTGAGGTCACATCAACGCACCATAGGCCCCGCACAATGGTGTTCAGTCACTTAATGGCTGACATTTGCCCAAACTGAATGTGAGCGTCACATTGGTGCATCCTGAAGGTGAATGGAAGACCTTAAATGCTGAAAAGACAATGTTACCTTGGACAATGTTCAATGATTGTTTAATGACGCTAGGTCCCTTTTATTCATTCCTCCTGGCCAGAGCAAATTTTTGATTTCAAGTGACAATGTATTGAACCCAAGTGACCTGTATTCCGTGGATGGGATCGAACTTTCTTTATGTCCTCCTTCAATGTCTCACCTCGACAAAACAGAGAAGCTTTACAAAGGCTGAAAGATGTTTCCGGCACTTTTAAGACACAGCCTCTACTTCAGCTAATGCACTTCCATGCATTTTTCAAAAGTCACACAAAGCGCCTGCATACTCACGTATCTGTGCGAGCCATCGTAATCACACCTCTCGATGTGCCCGAGACTGCCGTCGGAAAAATACAGCTTTTCAGCTTTGTGGTCGATGGTGAGTCCATTAGGGGTGCTGACATCCACGCTAACAATGACTCGGATGTTCCTGCCGGTTAAGGTCGACCTCATGATGCTCGGCCTCTGCTCATTCCAGTTAGTCCAAAACATCAGGCTTTGGGAAGTGCAAACACACTGTTAGCTGTCACATCAAACTATTTTTATAAAATTGTGAGCTTAAAGTACTTGTACACCTAAGTCACTAGCTATCCACCTATTTTTATGCGCAAATGCCAAGATGCAAAACATTGCTCACATGACTTTGTCTCAGCAGATTGGATAACTGGATGAACCAGCAGAAAAATTTCATTGCACAACATCTTAAATGTTAATTTAATCATTTAGAAACACCTGAGTCAAAGCCTGTTATCAGAATGATTTGTTTAATCCTTCCCAGAAGCGTCTAACAAACACCAGGCATCCGAACGCAGGATAACATGCCAGCATTGATTCAGTTCCATCCTTACGCTTTGAGAAGCAACATTTATGATGTAGGATAAAGAGCCACAGTGGCTTCTTACATTTGTGATGCGATCTGGGAAAACCCGTCGGATGTCGCGCTTGTACATTTTCAGTAAAGTCTAAAAATAGATTGAATGTCAGTTTATTGTCAAATTTGGGTTTTCAATAAATTATTATTCTATAACATCTTGTTTATCATCTCTGAGTATATCTAGTGAAAATTCACTAGATTAGCGCAGAAAAATAGCGATTTATAGTGGCAAGCTGAAAAGACGTGTCTTTCTCTTTAAGAACACGCGCGGAGCGGAGGTGCAAAAAAAACAACAACAACGGCTATTTAGTTCTCCTTCTCTTAACACTACAAAGACAGTTTCTCCTATCAAAATAAACCACATAACAGAATAAAGGTCCCGCCAGTCCTGTGTAAACTACAACGGCACGCAAGTTTTTATTTATTTATTTTTATCCAGCGTTATGTGATGCGGAGCACAAGAGAACAACAGAGTGTGAAGCTGCTCGTTTAAAAGACCTTGCTCGCCTCTCAATCGCCCAATTTCAAAACGGTTTTCACAGGATGAATTTTGAGTTTGTAAGCTTTCGAATGAAACCTAATCTATGATGATTACTAAAATATGTGATATGAAAAAAGGCAATAAAAAAAGGAGCGCCCGTCGTCCCGCTAGCAGGACGTGACAGTTATTTAAACCTGTTTTTCTCAAAATTCCATTTCTGAAAATCACATCGATCAGCCGACTTCAGATAACCATAACTTTTGTTACAGACAAACTATAAAAGAAATAAAAACAGATTTGGAAAGGGCTTGAACCAAGCTTTAATATGATCGCAAAACCTGTAATATGTCAAATTTCACCATGTGGTGGGTTTTCCCAGATCGCATCACATTTTATTACAGATATGTTGTTCCAATTTCCTTGGAAGTGAGGTTTTTGTTCTCTTGAACACATGGAATGGATGCGCTGCTATATTCACAAATGTTTGATGTGATATTCCAATTTTGCGTATAAGTTAAATTTGTGACTTTGGATGGAAACACATCTAAATGCCATTACATTAGATGTCAAACCTAATTTATGCTAGCACTTTTCTCAGGACTAACATAACTTTTCTGAGCAGTTAGTTCTTCAAAATTGTCAAATTTCAGACACAAAATTCAGTTAGCTTTGAATGCCACAATAAAACGACACATTTCACATTACAAAACAGAAGAAACAGCACATTACACACGAGTATGATCAATATTCATGGATTATTATGTAAGGTAAATGAACATGTTAAACTGTCTGGGTTGTCTGAAAATAGAATGTACGCACATTACACACGAGTATGATCAATATTCATGGATTATTAAAGGGTCACTTCACCCATTTGCATTAAGGTTTGTATTGTTAGAAACCCAGTCATATATTATAATGATGGTGGAATTTTGCTTGTTTTTTTTATGAGATGGGAGAAAAAAGGATTTAAGTGTTTTACTTCCGTCCTATCGTGACGTAAATATCGTCATTTTGCGTCACGATAGGACGGAAGATAAATTTCATTGAAAAGTGTATAGACTACAAACATTAGCTCATTATTATTCAAGGGTGTGGGACCCACTCACCCTACAGGCCTATTACAGATCAGTGGGTGGGACTTCACTTGCAGAAACCGAAATCAATACCCGCCATCTTGTTTTTGGAAGCTAAGCTAACGAGCGCTGTGGAGATAGGAAGTATGACAATGACTGAAGAAACTATACATGATATGGAAGAAGAGGATTTTGAAAGTCTGCTGCTCGAATCCGATGTTCGTGGCTATCTTTACGAGCCGCAATATAGTGAAGAGCAGCTGAGGCTGATGGAGGAACAGGAGGCGGCTGCCTGTCGCGGTCGAGGAGCCCGGACTGGCTCGAGCTGAGGCGGACTGCTGTGCCTGTGCTCTCGCTGTGCGCTACGGACACAGATAGAGTCCGTCTGCTGCAGAGAATTTCAACGAAGGGACGTTTGTGTTGTGATGTGAACCACCATAGTTTCGCCTGACTGAACATCCAGGTATCATGCAGTAATACACCATATTCAGAAAGAAATACAAACGAGGAGTAATTCACTAATGAATTTGCCAATGTAACTTAACGTTAACGGGGTTTGTTGTTGTGGGAAGAAGGAGGCTGGAATCGGCGAACATTTAAACATTTTAATAGTAAAATGAACAAATACACAACGAAAGTATAAGCCAACAGCCCCTCATTGAAGACTGAAGTCCACACACAACATAAAATCAGGCCTGTTCCTCTCTCGATCTGCCGTTTATGCTTCCGCTCCTCTGTGAGAGATACGAGACCGGTCGGTGCGTCTCTTTACTTTCATTATCACTTACTAGAAATTTTGCGTGAAATGAATTTCAAACTCTGGTGGCAGCTAACGTTAGCCTTGTTGACGAAAGAATGATTTCTTTGATGTGCGCGCAGTTCCGGATTAGTGGGTGTGGCTTGCGGAGCTGTGCAATGTGGTGCATTGTGGGTGTTGTAGTCTTTCATACAAATGCACCCTTCGGTTATTTTCTGTCTTTTCTCGGTCAAGAGGGCAACAAATTCAAAAATTATTTTACATTTCGACTACATATATGATCCACTTTCAATAAAGATTCATGTTGAAATGGGTGAAATGCTCCTTTAAGTAAGGTAAATGAACATGTTAAACTGTCTGGGTTGTCTAAAAATAGAATGTACGCCCTTGATGCTACACTACACTATGCTAATAATGTAATGTCATGCTAAATATGTAATTTAATGTAATGACATTAAGAAACTTAAGGGTGACTTAAGTACTACACAATTGATGATAGATGTATAAAAATGCCTGTTTCTGTCGTATATAAGTAGGGCTGTCACTTTAACATTAGATACCATCAAACGTAACAGCATCTGCTAACAACTAATGGTAGTGCATTTCATAGATCTAACATCACTTTACATCACTTTACATCTTCAAATTTGTAGCATTTGAGACTTGTTTTCTTTGAATGCCATCTTAAAATGTAAAATTTTGCTTTAAAAACAGGTTCCTCTAAAAATAGAATCTACACCCTTGATGCTACGCTATGCTAATAGACTCATTAAAAATGTATTCATCTGCAATTATAATCAAGAAGGCTACAGCCAAATAGCATCAGCCCTTTTTCTTTAATGTGGCAGAAAAAGACTAGTCTCTCAAAGGACGAAGCATGTCCTTGTATTTGAGACGAGGGTGCTAGCCTGGCATGTGACGGCACCGTGCAGTGTCAGCCGAGTGTGAATCCTAGTTGTGATCTTTGGCAGCTTTTGGATTGGTGGGACTTCTTGCTGACAGCAGCAATCACTTATTTGCCGTGCTAATGCGCTAACAGGCTAATGCGGTGACTGCTACAGTCCAACTAAGTGTTCTCAAGGTATAAAATGATGAAATGTTCCTACAGAACACCTGTAGAATCCTGTTTAACTAACAATTACTATGTAAAACACAGTCAATTATCCTGTTTATAATCATACACCTGAATAACACAAGCTAACGTTAGCATATCATTGTTTACCCTTAGCAATTTGACAAAAGCATTTTTTTTTGTATCTATATAAATAATTGTTCAAGCATCAGGCAATGGAAAGTGTAAGAGGCTGACATAAACAGGAATATCTCATATCTGACTTTGAATATAATTTAACAGAAGGTGGTGGGGAATGCTTAAGTCAATTTAAATGTAGATTGAGGCATAATCACATAATCTCTTTCATATAACCTCAAGTAGTCTCAAAATATCTTATAATTCACTATCAAAGGTTCCCAACTGTTGTTTAACATATATTAACTCTGTAATTAATTATCCTGTTTATAATCACACACCTGAGGAACAGGTGTTAATGCTAACGTTTATTCTTAGCAGTTTGGCAAAAAATAATGCTGGCATTGTCATTTTGTGTTTATATAGATCATTTTTAAAACATAAGGCAATGGAACATGTTGAAAGTCAGAAATAGAAATATCCCACATCTGACGAATTAATTTAACATAAAGTGGTGGGAAATGCTAAAGTCAATTTAATGTAGACAATTGAGGCATAATCAAAGTACATGATCTCTTTCATAAACTCAATAAATCTTAAAATATCTTGAAATTCATGATCAATGGTTCACAACTGGTCAGTAGTGACCATAAATCTGTCGTAAGTCCTGATTTCAGAAAGCAGGAATCTAAATGATACTAAATGGAAAAATCGAATTAACAACAATCACAGGTAGTAAGAATAAAATCAAATAAAATTACGTTTATCAACATTTGACGAGAAAAAAAGCTTTTGTTTTAGATGTTAAAAGTTGTTCATTCAGTCAAACTTTGCAGTTTTGCTTTTTTTGAACTATGAACCATTTAGCAGCTTATAATAATACATTTTCTTTAATATACATTTGATTTCACTTTTGTACGGGTCACACTTGATGTCTAATGTAAAACCTAGTTAAGAATCACTGCGCTAGATTAGCAAGGTTCAGCAAGTTCAGCATGGCAGCAATTTGTGCAAGTAGAAAAAAAACAAAATGCATAAATGTGCAACTTAATTAATGTTTTCTAATTTGAAAATGAAAAGAAATGGCTAAATGAGATCAAGTTTGAAGATTAATATCAAATTTACTGTGAAGCTCTGAAGCACAGGTCACACTGTTTTCAAATCTGAATCTTTAAAAAGCTCATAACTCACTGATGTAAAATTAATACACTCTATGTGGTCTGGCGCCTAATTACTATGAAATAATTAGAGGATCCCTCCCTTCATCGACCTTTTGGAAAGACAGCCATCAAAGCAAATTTATCAACGCGGGTTATTTTGAGGAGAGGTGGAGTTAGTCCAGAAACATTTTGACACTTGAGATTTATTTTACTTTAATGAAAAGTAAATACTTTTGGACTTTTAATCACTGAACAAAATCTGAATTTAATTTCACAAGCAACCAGTAATGAAAATTACATCCAACTGGCTCAATTTTGGTGAAAAATGGAGTAGCATAAAACAAAACAAAAACGTTCCTTTAGAAATGTCTTAGGTAAACTTCAAACTCTTGACTTACTTCTGACATTCGTCCAGAGTGAGGACGTGTGGATGGTCCTCTTCGGACAGAGAGACCACCGTGTCTCTGTTGAAGGCGTTTGGTCTGGTCTGGTCAACGTTGTGGCGGGTGATGGTGGCTGTGGTGGAGCTCGTCCAGTAGAGAACATCCCACACTCGATGGTACGCCAGTCCCTCCACAGAACCAACATCTACAGAAGGGGATGCCATGTCAATGCAAAATGCAAAATGCACACTCTAAAAGGAACGTGCGGACGGTGACCTACACATTTACATTTTTCAAGGTTCTACACACACTTTAAACACTACACTTCACACTTCAAGGATTTCAAACCTGGTATGAATCATAAAAGAAAGCATTGAAGTTCACACAAATGCAACCAGTTGACCTGAAAGCTATAAATCCGGATGGCAGGCAACAAACTCCACAGGTTCTTTCAGAAGTGATTCGGAAAGAAGAAAAACGGACAGATGGTCGATGTGAAAAACAGTTAGGTGTCAGCAAAGGTCAAGGTGTGTAGTGGAAATCTAATCGACACCTTAAAAAAATACACCTTTTTTTAGCTCTTGAAAACACTGGGAAGTGCTTGACTATGCGTGTGTCTCTATATGCCACTTCAAAAAGGAGCAAAAACAATTAAAGGGTACCTATCATGGAATTTTGAAAATTACCTTTCATGTAGTGTGTAACATAGATCTAAGTGAACGAAAACATCCTGCAAAGTTTTAAATATGAAAGTTCACCGTATACAAAGTTATTATCTCTCAAAAGTAAGAGTCGACTCTGAGTCGTTGATATGAATCGATAGACGAACGATGCATTTTCTCTAACTTTCGTACGTCACTTGTACAAGTTATTTGAATAAGATACGCCCACTCATTGCATTAGGAGACACCAGGGAAAACATCATGTCGACGAGACGCTGCTGTGTTTTGAAGTGCGACGCAAAAGCAAACTTTTTTCATCTGCCCAGTGAGGAGCATTTGAAGACTAAGTGGCTACAGTTCATAACTATACCACAGAAGTATTATAGCCCGAACTTGTTCTGTGTTCGCGTCATTTTGAAGATGATTGCTTCACAAACCTAAATGCTATAAAGTATGGATTTGCGAGCCGGCTGATACTGAAGGAGGGAGGTTCAGTACCGAGTTTATTTGGATCAGCTTCCTTCTCCGAATCACAATCTGTAAGTAGGCTGTGGCTTTTATGTTTGTATCATGTTCTATAATTATTTTGTGTGTTGTGTACGCACAGGCACAGCGCAGCTTCTAGCAGCTAACTTAGGTCTTCAATGTCAATTGTATTGAAATATGTGAAGTGTTTTTCGTTGTTAATGGAGTTGTCACAGGGCTCTCGAGTGTCACGCATCACGCATTGAGCGTGACAGTCACTCATTTCGGTCTTTTGTCACGCTCTCCGGCCACACATTGTATTTCTCACGCTGAAAAACTATTTGTAATATATCTAATATGCCGCAGTGCCCAAAACTCACTCACTGTGGAACCGGCAGGATTCAAGCGCGTCTCCTCCAGTGTTGCCAGGTCCGTATGCCTGCACTGTTTCCGCGGGTTGTTTGTGTAGTGCACGCTGGTTGACGCGATTGTTTTATCCACTGGAACATGATTGTTATTGAGGAAACACCCGGGAACGCTATTTGAATATTTTTGGCCGTGATTGGGTTAGTTTTGATGAGCAATTGGGCTGGTTTTGTTGTGCAGACCTGGCAACCCTGGTCTCCTCTGGTGTTGTTCGTCTGGTGTTGTTAGCCAATCAGAAAATAGCACTGTTGTATCTGGGTAAGATCTAGCGCAACAACCAATGACACCCCGTCGGCTGGGTGTCTAACATATCACCACAGATTAGCGTCACGCAAAGGCGGGGTTTGGAAAAATGACTCGCTAAACGATTCATATGGGAGTCGGTGAGCAAATCAGGTAAAAATAAATGCATATTATAAGACAACAAAAGTGTTTTTTGTCATTGCATGCTTGTAAAACTGTTGTTGGGGACTCCCAGAACAATATTAGGAACATTTTAAATGCCATAATAGGTACCCTTTAACAATATATTTTTTAAAAAATATATACATTTTGAGAATAAAATTGTAATTAAAGCATACATTAATATATTATACATTTTAATTATATTTGCATATAATTTTATATTAAACAGCATTTTATTTCCATGTTAAAATAAAAATCAGTCAAAATAGAGTAAAGCCAAATTTTTGAGATTGAAGTTGTAACAGTAAAATCATTCATATTTTGAGAATAAAACAATATTTTTTAATAAAGAACAAAGATTGTTTTGGCTGTAGAGAAAGTCATTGTCCAGCGGTTGTAAAAAGTAATTTCAGAAGTGACACGCTGAACAATTTAGCGGATTCACTCACATAATTAAAAGTGTTTGTCACTCCTTAACTTTGCAGTAAACGTGGATGTTGGTTCTCTTGGAAGCATGACAACCAAAACTTTTCTTCAAATTGTGAATGGATTATACAAAAAGTGAGCAAAGTGCACTCACTTTATAGCATGATTGACTGAGCTCACTCACTTGAAAACTTATATAACCAATGAATATAACTACACACGGCACAACGCAATCTCTTATTTATATTGTGTCTATGATTTGGTGTTATAATGAGAGGTTTTCTTTATATAGGCTATTAATGTGTCACTAAAATGCTGTTGGTTAATATGTATGTTATAATAATATATTTTTTTTAATTTAAGAAAAAGCAGCTGCTTTTCTCTATTCATTTGCCAAATTATTTTTTTTCCGTTTTAAAAAGTTTTCTTTACAATAACACAATATTGCAGAAGTTGAATTAACATTCGTCTCATGTATTGGCAATATGCAACCATATCATGTACGACCCGGCGCACAGTACAGTACATTTTTATGACCAGCTTGGGTCTTTTTGTGAAAAACAAAATCATGCATGATCAAACGAGCATTCAGTCTTTTTGATGTTACAATTGCATACTGCAACTTGTTCAAGTTTATCGCACTGCAACCTGAGCACCATATTTTAAGTAGGCCTAACTCTGCAGAAATATTATGATGCAGATCTTTATCCTCATAACACCCGTACAGCCTGACGGTTAAAGTGATTGGCATCGTATATGATACAGGGGCTCTGCTAGATTACTTGGAGTGAACATAACAAGGACTTAACAAGCGTAAAGGAGGACGCCGACTGCGCTGATGAAGAACAATACGACACTGGGTATTTCAGAACCAGCACAATAAATTGCTTTAGAACATTTGCCATTGACTGTCGTTTTTTTTTTTTTTTGCTAATACGGTCACTATCATAAAATAAGTTTCTCCAAAACAGTAATGATATCAAATGAAGAGCAAAGTGACACTTAAATCTCCTGCTTTTCTGAAAAAAGGCCCTGTAATATCTCCTCTAGAGCTCCACAAGCGATCTCAACAAACTTTGTTACAAAATGCAGGTTTGTTAAATGTCTGAAATCCGTCATGCTGGGTAAACAGTCTCAAACACTTCAAGTCAATGTGAATTGCCTTTGCTAGGGCCCTATAAAATCCGTTTTATTTTTTCCAAAATTCCGTTTTATTTTTTCCCAAATTCCGTTTTTTTCCGTTTTAATTTTTGCAAATTACATTTTTTTCAGTTTTAATTTTTGCAAATTCAGGTTTTTTTTACCCTTTACTGTTATTTTAGTTGTAAAAAGAGTGTGATTATAATGTTAATGATTAAAATGTACACAAATAAAATAGGCATTTACTCTTAAAATGACATTTACTCTTACTTTTCAGCACAAATAGGCCTACTGTATGATGCAACATAACACTGCACTCTAAGTGGCCTACTTCAAGTAACAACAAAATATGGTTATGGGCTTTAAACTGTCCTGTAAAATAAATTATATTAGTTTATATAAGTTTAAATAAAAGTCACACTCGGTCTCTCCTCGCGCGCACTGTCGAACGCTTTCTCGGACACACACTCGGTCTCTCTCCGCGCGCACTGTCGAGCGCTCTCTCGGACACACTCGGTCTCTCTCGCGCGCACTGTCGAACGCTCTCTCGGACACACTCGGTCTCTCTCGCGCGCACTGTCGAACGCTCTCTCGGACACACTCGGTCTCTCTCGCACGCACTGTCGAACGCTCTCTCGGACACACTCGGTCTCTCTCGCGCGCACTGTCGAACGCTCTCTCGGACACACTCGGTCTCTCTCGCGCGCACTGTCGAGCGCTCTCTCGGACACACTCGGTCTCTCTCGCGCGCACTGTCGAACGCTCTCTCGGACACACTCGGTCTCTCTCGCGCGCACTGTCGAGCGCTTTCTCGGACACACTCGGTCTCTCTCGCGCGCACTGTCGAACGCTCTCTCGGACACACTCGGCTCTCTCTCGCGCGCACTGTCGAACGCTCTCTCGGACACACTCGGTCTCTCTCGCGCGCACTGTCGAGCGCTCTCTCGGACACACTCGGTCTCTCTCGCGCGCACTGTCGAACGCTCTCTCGGACACACTCTGTCTCTCTCGCGCGCACTGTCGAGCGCTCTCTCGGACACACTCGGTCCTCTCTCGCGCGCACTGTCGAGCGCTCTCTCGGACACACTCGGTCTCTCTCGCGCGCACTGTCGAACGCTCTCTCGGACACACTCTGTCTCTCTCCGCGCGCACTGTCGAGCGCTCTCTCGGACACACTCGGTCTCTCTCGCGCGCACTGTCGAACGCTCTCTCGGACACACTCTGTCTCTCTCGCGCGCACTGTCGAACGCTCTCTCGGACACACTCGGTCTCTCTCGCGCGCACTGTCGAGCGCTCTCTCGGACACACTCGGTCTCTCTCGCGCGCACTGTCGAACGCTCTCTCGGACACACTCGGTCTCTCTGGCGCGCACTGTCGAGCGCTCTCTCGGACACACTCTGTCTCTCTCGCGCACTGTCGAACGCTCTCTCGGACACACTCGGTCTCTCTCGAAAAGAAGAAAGATAGAAAATCACTCACTACTACTCTTGACTGAATAACTTTTGTAGCTTTAATAAGGATTCATCTATATTTATTTGATAAATTATGCAGTAAAGACTATGAAGTGTTTAATAATTTTACAATTTCGGTATCCTACCTGTTACAACTACCTGAACATCTTAAAGCAGTATTAACAAGGTAACATGGGTCAAAAACAAAGAAAACAATAACTTTTTGTGCATTTTGACCGAGCAAGTAAAAATCTAAACCGGTCCGACTGGGCCAATAGAACAAAAAAATTGAGCCCTGATATATTGAAGGGTAATATATATTATAGCTAAAATATATTATAATGGGTTTATGTGAAGATTGTTTACCTCAAGTTTACTTAAATCGAAAGTTGTTATATTCTTAAAGCCTAATAAATAGGAATTGGGGGAACATCAATTCATGGATGAATCGCGATGCGGATGTTGACAATTTTGAATCGAATCGCAAAAGTAAAAAATCGATTTTATAAATGTTAATTGATGACGTAATGTTGACGGGACGCAAAAGGTGCCTGGACTGTCAGTTCTGCACAACAGAGATACATGATGGTTGAGCGAGAAATCCGACCGGCACCCTCTGCATTCAAATCTAGCGTAACTTTGGCTTTATGAAGTTCAAGGGAAAAAGGACCTGGACAAAAGCCACACTTTATGCAAGTAGGGCTCCACACTGAGACCAAATAGGTGACAAGAGGTTTCAATGGTGTGACCACCACATTGTCCAATTGATAAGAGCTGCAACTTCTGTTACATACTGTACGAGAAACGTCAGACGGCAGATGAAACGAAAGTGAAACGAAACCGCGGTATTCGTTTGAGCTGCGCTACGCGGAACATCGAACATGAAATGGCGCAAGCTCAGAACAGGTTTACTCGTGGGCCGATCTTAATCACGTGACACTGTTATTACACAGTGGTATATGTTAAAAAAGATGCATAGCTAATCGTTTTATCATCGCAGCACTCTGAATCGTAATCAAATCGAACAGTGAGGTGCCTAGAGATTCCCACCACTACTAATAAATGTTAAAATTGATAGCTTTAAATTAAGCTAATGATGAAAATTTTGGGGGAAAAAAATCTATTTTTTAATTGTTTTTATTAACCTTTTATGGACTTTTGTATGTAATCTATGTCCCAATCTGATTGTACTGATCATACTATCGGTGAATTTAATCAAGGATTTAGCTGTATTGTGTTTTAGTAGTTCTTTGATTTTACTTATTTGTACAGTGTCCTTGGGTAACTTGAAAGGCGCTTTTCTAAATAAAATGTATTATTATTATTATTATTTCATAGAGACATCAATGGCATTTTTGGTATTGGTGATACTGGCCTTCTTTCATAAAACATGCCATAACATAATATAATTAAAATATAGGCTACTGTCTTAATATTTTCTATATTAATGTGTAGATTAAATTATTTTATTACAATATCAAATATACAAAAAAACCTTTAAATGTTAGGCATGATTAATTACGATTAATTACAGAATAATGTGTGATTAATTAGTTTAATTCTTTTTTTTAATCGATTGACAGAACTAATATTTTGGTCAAATAAGCTAATAAGTATTTTCATAAATACAAGTAAATTTATAATGGGAACAATATTATAACATGAAAAATGTACATTAATTTTGAGATGTGTTAAATATTACATTTAACTGTTTTTTTTTTTTCTCCAATTATTAATGTTGGGTGTTAAAAGACGGAAAAGCTAATCTAAAATGCAAAAATTGTGAAAAAGAAGTATGCATGAATAAATAAATAAACAAAAACCCCAAAGTGGTACTGAAGTGCATCACCACAAAAATAGTTCACGATAAGACCTGGAACGTGCTAAGAGTAAACTTGACTTTAAACAGCAATAACTTGGTATTTGTTCATCATAGGTTATCAGGAACAAACCCTCCAGATGAAAATATTAGAAATGACTTGTTTTAGGAATGAAGGTGACGTGACATTTGCACGCTGAGACATATGTGTTGCCTTGGAAACGTTTCCTGTATTATGTGCGTGTCAAGAGATCAGATCCTGTCTGCGATCCATCACCTTCCTCTGGCTAACAAAGACGGATTTCCCCCCTGTGGAGACGCAGCATTGGCATCGCTGTCTCTCTGTCTTTCTCTAAAGATCTGAAGGCTGATCATGTGGCATCGAACCCCTCTGGCACTGTTCACTCTCGTTGTCTTTCTAACGTCTCTCTCGCCAAGCCAATACTCTCTCAGAAACTCTCGTTCACCTCTGACCGCAATTGATTTTCCTCACACATGAATAAAAAAGACTTCAAGGACTCAACGTCTTGTGCGCTTGTGGAGTCTTGACTAAGTAAAACCTTTAATTCTTGCTAATAGTCTCTCACAGATCCAAGTTGAATTACAATGCCCATTCTCTTAATTCATAAACCAGACATGTCTCTACTGGCTAATACTTTAGTGTCACTCTTTTCTCTTTTTTTGTACGTGACTACATTGATTACTATGGAAACTTGTTTAAAAAAGGTAATTGAGACTTTTTCCTCAATTGTGAGATTATAAATGTTCTAAACTGCATAGTAACTGCGAGAAAAACAGTCAGAATTGTGAATGTATATAATGCAGACTTTTTGCTCTCTTTGAATTGTGAGAAATAGTCAAAATTGTAAGATAATTTTTTTTTTTTACAAGTTTGTATCTCACAATTCTGACTTTTTTCTCAGCATATAGAGTTTATATAACACAATTCTAAGAAGAAAAAAAGTACTGAAATTTAAAATCTCGGAACTGCGAGAAATAAAGTCTGAATTGTGGGATATAAAGTCGCAATTGCGAGATATAAAGTCACAATTACTTTTATTTATCTTTTTATTATGTGGCAGAAACAAGTTTCCATAGATTAGTCATTTCGTAGTATAGTACCGTATCTAAAAAATAAACCTGAGGTGTGAATAAAGCAAAAATGTAGTTTTTTAAAGGGATTGTTAACCACAATATTGTCCACCATCAGTTTTTTTACTCACCATAATGTTGTTGATTTTCTTTCTTTACAAATTTTCTTTCTTTCGAAATTTGAAAGAATTCTACTAATCACTCTTTTTTGTACAATTACAATTAATCACTACTGGAGCTTTAAAGGGGCTATGTGTATGTTTTTACTTTAAAAAATCTTTAAGATAGAGTTTTCATTTGTACATTTATAAGCCAACCATAATGTAATAGAAAGAATGACACCTTGACTGTCTACCACGGTTGCCTCTATCAGCCTGTAGGCTCAATTGTGTGTGCAATAGTCTAGTCCGAATTGGCGCGAAAATTCACAAAATGTGACGTCACGTGTGTTCTCGTCTACTTGTGCCTCCAGCACAATCCAGACACCCACGGAAACTCCTCGTAAGTTAAAAAAAAAAGCCTTATCTATTGCGGCCAACGAGCGTGCGCACAGAGAATGAGCATGAGACTGGCTGCAGTTTCTCTGACGGCCACTGGTGTCAGTAACGGTTAGAAATTCCAGAACTTCCGCAATGCTCCTTTAAAGCTTTAAAAGGGATGCAAATGTACTCATTAAAAAAATATTTTTCGAAGTTGTAAATAAAGATTATTTGAGTATGTTTTACAAGAAAATACAACAACAGACTTCCTACCTCAAAATTTTATGTTTAAAGTTACAATCTGTATTTTGTTTTCGCCGCTAGGGTTGCTAACCTAGGGGTGTGACGGTTATTATATAGCCGTGAGACCGACGGTTATAGTTGAACACAGTCATTAGAACTCTATAACCGCCAAAACCGTGTTATTAAAATATTTTTTTCACACATTTTTTATCATAGATAAAGAGAATGTTTAAATACTAATATTAGCTTACGAGGCAAACGGAGGCGGAGTTAGTGGTGCTTCGGAGGCTGCTAGTGCTGGAGATGATTCGGGAGAGGTCTGTGCACCCCCCCTCCCAAGAAGAGAAATCTTGGAGATCTCTTTAATAAACGGAGGTCTGAAATCTCTGCCCCTTTACCGATCAAAGCACGCGGTGACACGGAGTAAAGCCTTGTTTATAATCGACGTGTTCGCACGAGCGCGAAGGTGTGCGCGGCAAATATTACGCATTGGGTGTGCAAGACCAGCAAGACCCCATTACGCTTGGCTGTGTGCACGGCTTTTTTTGTAACAGCGCGCGTAGCGCCGCATCCGAGGAAGAACGACTTCAAGCCGAATCTGCCCAAGCATGTACGTCTCACCGCACCGGCACCCAGTTTGTGCGTCTAAATTGTAAAGTTCATTGCAAAGTTTTTTTTTTGTTTTTTTTATGTGTGTGATTCATTTAATAGAAAGTACATTCACTTCTAGTTACTGTATTGCTGTTAATTTTAAATAAACGTAGAGCAAGTAGCTAATCAGTGTCTGCTCGTTTATTCAAACTAAGTTGTTAAATAACAGACGAACGTCGCAACGCATCCCCAAAACGCAATCCTGATATTGATCCTAGCTTTATTTCTCTTTTTGTCCCAAAGTCTGCTTGCCATGGTCCATAATGTTTGAATGAAACATCTACATCTGTCGGCATGGTTACTATGGCAGTACAAGCGGAAATCAGGGATAACGCGGATATTACGTCATTGACAGGCGACAAGTTTCAAGGGACGGGTACTATTTAAAATTGTGAATTTCTCTGAATTTACAAATTCTTGGAAACATTTAGGATAATGTACACAATTGAAAGAAATATATAACACTGTGCAAGTAGTTTTTGGATATTTTGATACAAAATTCTTAAATTTAATTCAATGATTTGTAACAAAATCTTAAAAGCTCCAACTTACAAGTAGTGCAATTTAAGTGTAAAAGAAATCTTAGGCGCAGGGAGAGGGAAGCAGGGTGCTCATACAAATGAAAAAGCGAGAAAGATTAGGTGCGATTCCTCGATCTGCGGAAGTTCACACTGACTAAAAAGGGTGAGCTTTTATCAATAACAAGATTTGAGCATTGTTAAGTGTGAAAAAAGCAGTCTCTAATAATCAGCAGTAGTGGAAACTATAGACCTTATTCAGAGCAGGCAATGACAGAATTTCTGGGAAATATATATTTGCAGTGTTTTGTCAGCAGAGAACAATCCAACAACACATTAAATAACAGTACAACCCACTGAAGATATGAATGTCTATCCCTCACAGCCTCGATTTCATTCCTGTTAAAAACCAATGCTGTGAATGAGGTCTATAGAGGTCTGAGTAAAAATCAGACAGTCAGGCAACCGTCTGGTCTTCAACTTTGATTTAGAGAAGCAGCAATAGTATGTTGGTATTGAACTGTCCTGTCAACAAAAGCTGGTCTTAGGAGCCGTTGAAGCAACACAGTTACAACTGACAGATAAAATTTACAAAAAACATGTCCAGGTCAGATTCCCACCAACCCCCCCCCCCCCCCCCCCCCCCCCCCCCCCCCCCCCCCCAGTATAAAATAATTTAGTATAAAATAATACTAAAATAATCTTTAAAAAATGTTTTACAAAAATCTTAAGCCAAACCTAAATATAATTTCCTAACAAAAAAAATCTAATTCATTATAATTTCTTTTGGGATAAAACATCACCAGGACATGTTTTGTGAGATTCACCCTGACAAGTCAGTTTACCATTTAAACTCAAAATAAAACTAAAATCATTAGAAATCATCTATTATGATTTAAAAAAGCCAGTTCAACTAAAGAGCTCCCACCCATTTCTTCACGTCTATCTCTCAAACAAGAGAAGGCTACATAGAGAGAAGCTGTTTATCAGCCGAACGCCAATCTGCAATATATCAGCATAAATCCATGACAAAGCATAAAGCTTAGCGTCTAGGGTCAGGTGTAACAATCCACGGCCTCGTTTGACAAATATCACAATTCCTCTCAGGCAAGCTATCGTTCAGCACGGCAGCTGTGAAACGACAGCTCTGCAGGTTAATGGCATACTGATTAAATGAGACGTGTGTTAATGTTGACAAGGTTAGGGCCTGATAAATCACATGAGGTATGAATTCCAATGCCGGCTACTGGGCTGCTGCTTATCAGAGTAATTGGCTGTACCCTGTACAGATAATTTATTTACATTTCACCACAGTTAATCGGCCATCATGCCACTACAAATATGAGCTGCCTTGCAAATAATGTAAATGTGTTGTGAAAGTACAATGGACAGCATCAGGCTGGATGTTTAAATAAAAGTGATCAGGAAAAAGGTCCAAAAGTTTTGAAAAACAACCGTATTCTATTTATACTAAACAATATTCAACGCACATTTGTTACATCAAACATTGTCATTTTATCTTCAGTGTGAACACATGAAAAGTGTATCAATACAACGACTTATGTCAGCAGACAAAAGAACTAAAAAACAATTTGTTTCAAGAAGCACAATTGATAAGGACATAGGCAAGTAAAAAACGCATCAATTAGACACAATTACTTACTCTCAGCAATGATGCGTTGTCCTGTCCAGTCATCATTGATAACTTGTATATTCCCATAATGAACATCGCTGAAGAAAATCCGATTTGCTCCTTGCGTTTTCTGCCGATGATCAAAGGCCAAAGCTATAATGTTCTTAAAATAAGTCGGGTTCTCATACGCCCTGATGGGGGAGTTGAGATTATTCTCGTCCGAGAGATGAATACTCCTCAAGACGGTCCTCTCGGAGTAGAGCAGGTAACCCTCGTACCTGTTGCACCTGAGTCCATCCTGAGCAAGATATCCGTGAGCACAAGAACAGGTTTTCTGGTTATTCCCCAAGTAAAAACAAAGTTGCTGGCATCCTCCGTTCGCTCTGCTGCAAGCGTTCGTACCTGTGTATGTCGAAAAATCAGAGATCAGGCTCCCTACGAAGTGCCTCAATTAATGATATCACCAAACAATCGCTTCGAGACTGCTTCAGCATGCAAACAAAATACAGGTTTAGTACGGTGTGAGGATTTCATGTTAGGGTGAACTATCCCCTTATTGTAATGCTCAGAAAACTAAAACTTTCTCAGACATTTACTGCTGTTGACAGCAAGTCTAATTGATCTCTTTTACATGCATGTCAGTCAGTAGGTGTTCATTTGCAATCCTGCTCCTGAAGGGCCACTTTCTATTGAGTTTAGCTCTATTCTTTATTAAACACCCCTGAATCAGGGCCTTCAGGGTTGCTAGAAAATTGTGTTGAAACAGGTTGGAGCTAGGTGGCCTTTCAGGAGTGAGATTGTACAACTGCTTTATCTTGGATAAATGTATGAATGTAATTGTGTGCATTGGTGCAATATTCAAAGAACAGGAAAACTGCCATAAAGTGAAACCTCAACCTTTCTCCCGATCCTGGTTAAAGACCTTCACATCTTTCAGACTGACGCCCAAGCCGCTCCTGATAGTGACCACGTCCACAGCATCTTTCTTGGAAGCACGGCGGATGGACCCGTTGGCGTAGGCTCTACCATCATAGGGGCATAAGACCAAAAGTTTGACACTTGCTAATCAATGGCCCTCGACTAATTAAAACCAAAGAACTCATTAAAATACAGTACACAGCTGGTCTAACAGAAGGTGAGGTAACCCATCCTTGGAATGACATTGAACTGCGGGAGATTCTGATATAATCAAATGTGTCTTCTTGCGCTAGCATTGTGACCTTGTAGGGAAAGTGGGACGGTATCTGCTTTCTTGGGCCATTCGTAGAGACTGTAACATTTATGGAAAAATAAATTACCTGTCAGACCAGAAGAGGTAAGCCCAAAGACTGCTATGGAAAACATATCCACCCCACTCGATGAGAACACAATCTCCCTCTGCTCACCCCGCTCAAGGTTGATTCTTTCGATCTTGTTGTTGCGGGCGTCGCACCAGTATAATTTATTTTCCTACAATGCAGTTGGAAGACAAACTTCATGCATCTATTGTATTAAGAATGATGGGTTATATGTTCTCAGTGCCCTAAAGCTGCTAGTTAAGCCATGAAATCAACATAGACGGCAGCCGCCTGCAACGTAAGCGCTTTAGACAAGTAGAGGAAGCAGACCTGGTAGTCTATGGAGACACCGTTAGGCTTTGCTAGTCCGGTGCTAACAAGCACGGATTGCTCCGAACCATCGAGACGTGACCTGGAGATGGTAGGACTCTGGCCCCACTCTGTCCAGAACAGAAACCTGCATGAATTCAAAGGAAAATACCATTAGGAAAAAATACCTTCCTGAGGAATTTTGACCTTTGCACAGCTTGAATTCCAAGATTTATCTTCAGTTACAATGAAAACAAGCATAATGCTATATTCAAGCTCTTCTGAGAAGTTCAGAAATCCTAATAAGAAAGTGGTTTTAAAATTCACTATCATTCGCAGCCCATTTCTAAGTTAAATCCATACAGTCAGAAAAAAAAATTGCAAACATTTTGGCTACAACAGCTTGACACTGGATCCATACATTTAAAGGCACAACTTTCATCTAATCCTAAAATTGCATATTTGTACCTCAGAGTAGTAAAATGTATCCCCATGGTACTACTATGAATGTGTTAGGGGTAAATAAGGTACAAAGGTGTCCCTTTAAGGGTACAGGTCCAGGTAAAAAAGGTAAAAAAATAAAATGACACAAGATGACATGACTAGATTGTATCCATCAGGGACTGAGTGGATCATTAAAAGTGGTCTCCATAGAGACTTTTAAGGGTAGAAGTTTAAAATTAAGTCCTTGGTGACTATGATGAAATGTAATTTCAGGTGAAGCTAATTATTTTGATGGGAGATTGTAAGGTCAATTTTTTCTTTGGAATAATATGCACCAGTGCATATTTCACAAAACCACCAATAATTTTTAAGTAAAGTCATTTCCAATGTCATATTGGTTTTCAAACTGCAACAGGAATCTTTAAATGTGTTACGGGCAAATTATTTCTACAAAAAAATTCTACCAAATATCACTGACCAATTTCTGAGTAAGATAGGACCCCAAAATAGATGAAGCCACATGATATTAGGGATCGGAAATATGTTGAAGCTTAATGTTTATACTCCAACCAACAACGGTACAAAGCTTTATTTAATGAGATAACTCATTACAAACACGAGGTCAATATTATGATGGGCAACTCATATTAGGATAAATGCTACAGATATTATAATGCCTTTAAGGAGGACGTACATCTGCAGTTAACAAGCTTTGAAGTGCTAATTGCACACGCTAACTGTTCTCTAGGCGAACATAGGTCATTCGTGTTGCCATACTTGGGTGAAATTGAAGCTTAGCAATAGAGGAAAATAAACCACAGTGCAATACATACCCTTTCATTGGGTGTACCGCAATGGCTCTGGGTTGATCAAGTCCGTCAGATATCACCACGGCACGGTACAGACCGTTCAACCGAGCAACCTCAATGAGATTTAAGCCATGGTCCGTCCAGTAAATGTTACCTTTGGATGCAAAGCAACAAAGACCCTGAACCAACAGAGAAACAATAAGCCCGACAACATCAAGGCTACTTGGAAAAGCATAGAAATGCTAAAAGAATAGAAACGGACTCACCTGCAATCCAGTCCACTGCAAGTCCTTCAACGCGTCCAAGACCGTTTGTGACGATGTCCTCTCTCCAGGTCTGATCTCGACTGGATCTAGAGATTCTGTTGGAGCCCATGTCTGTCCAGTACAATGTGTCATTTCCTAAAAACCCAAAAACCAATTGTTTGGCTAGTTAACGCAGACTAGTTAGACCCTAAATTATATATTATTATGGGGGCAAAGTGCATATTTATTTAGGGATGCACAATATATCGGTTCCATATTGGAATATTGACTATCGGTCGATATTGTACACTTAATTTTGCATGCTAACTAATTACCCTTATTTTTACATTTAGATAACCTAAATATACATATAACCTATGTATTGTATTTGTATATGTAATATGTATTGTTTTCATTTTAGTAAAAAAAATGTAATTGTATTGTGTGCTTTTGTCATTTTTGTAGTCATTGTTTTGTCTATATGTCTATTTGTTACATGTCTATATTTGTAATTAATTTGATTTCAGCTTTAGTTTTAGTTCTTTTAGTACATAAAGTTAAACCTGTTGCTTTGTGAACTCCCTGAAACAAAATTCCATTTTATGGTTTATTTTTTATGGTTTTAGTTTTTGCTCACTCTAATAACCTTGATGTATTCTAAATAAAAGTGGCAAGCAACAATTATTCCTAAAATAAAATATTCTTAAAAGCATGAAATGGATTTTTAGTTTTTTGTCTTTTACGTCACAGCTGCTTAGGACTGTGCACATTCTTGTGTTGATGGCCAATTTGGAATAAAAAATCCATTATTTAAAACAACTTTTTTTGAAGAGCTGCCAAGCTTTACCTAAAAAAATAGGTCTGCTCCAACTGGCTGAAATGTCTTTGCCCTTTTTGATCTCAATCAAACCCGTCTCTTTTCCAAAACAATAGAGGCAAAAAAAAAAAAAAAAGCCCAAAGTACTCATGATTGTCCTGGCTCCCATGGTCTGTCCCCTTCAAAACGTTTTTATGAAAATTGCTTTGACTTGGCTGCACGCTTTTATCCGGAGCTTTGTGCATCACCAGCTCCTCGCCTACTCAAAAATGTACATTATACTGTATCCCTTTTGACAAAAACTCCAATGAAAGCCCATTCACATCGTTATGAGACATCGCCTCATCGGTCCAGCTAATCTGTTTCGATTATCTTCCATCTGTCATAACAGCATATCTCCACCCTTCACCTCATCTCTCAATGAAAAAAATATATACTCATGCAATGCAATGCCAATATTTGCTCTATCATGCAAATGGGAAGCTGTAAACTGTCTGTCGCTGATGCAAAGAGTGGCATTTCTGTCTCGGTGCGGAGACAGCTGTCCAATTACTGCACTAGATAAATCTGTACGAATTACTGGCAGATTCCCTGCAAATGAAAGTTTTCCCCATGTCAAGGGGTGATATGTTGTTGTACACATGGCACGGCAATGCCTAATTGCTTTGGTTTCTAAGTACAATTCAAAGGTTTATGAAAAAAACATTAACAGCTAATTTTACAAGAACAATTATAGGTCATGTTAGCCAGTAGTATTTGAATGTTCGTCATTTTAAATAATTTTTACACTGTTCATTGAGTGTAAAAACTTTTTAATGAGGAAAACTATATAGTATAAGTACATCTGTGGGCAAGGAATTTTAAAATGAATTTTTAACCATTATAGTGGTGAAGTTATATCAAAACCACCATAAGTTTTGACATTTGACCATTCTATAAGACTGTACTCATTAAGCCATTAAATTGAAATAAAGTCATTGAAATAAAGCTGAGATATGAAAATATGAATGTTAGATGTATAACAAAATGATTTTAATGTAAACAATACATTTTAAATTGAAATACTAAAATTGCTAAAACAGAAACAAATTAAAAAAAAGACAAAACCACATATCAAAATCACAAAAAATAAAATGAAATAACACTGATACTGTAGCTATCTGTAAAAAGTATTTTTTTTTTATTTAATAATTAATGAATACAATTAAATAATATAATTAAAAATTAATATTAGATTAAAAATGTAAAAAATATATGCGGCATTAGTGAATAACTGATACTAAAATTACTAAAACTGAAATTTAAATAAAAAATAATTCAAAATATAAATAAATACTATAATAGTATATAAATAATATTAAACCAACGCTGATACTGTATATGTCAGTAAAGAACGTTTTAAAATACATTTTTCTTAGTGATTTAATAATAATCAAAATATTTGTTCTTCTCTTAGATTTTGTTCCCCTTTTCTTTTAGAATCAAAGAAAGAGATAAAAGTGCACTTACCGGCATGATAGTCCAGACCCACAGTGAACAGAGTGCCAGTTAACGGCATCAAAACTTCAGAGTTATCGCTTGGATCAAGAGACAGTCCTCTTATCCCTTCATTAACGGAGTACATCAGGAAAGACTGAAGACCTACCAAAGAGTTAACCAAAAAAAAAAAAAATCAAATGAACCATGCTCTTAAATATAATGAATACCTCTGAGATCCAAAGGTTAATTACATACGTACGCTCAGGTCAGAACTAATGGTCGTACCTTCACAGGTGGACCGGTCCGGACGAAGGTTGTAGCCCGTGGTACAAGAACACGTCCGAGTGGATTCAGAGGTGGGCAGGCACAGCTGGGAACACCCGCCGTTGTTCGGTACGCAAGGATTGCGACCTATGAAGAGAATTAATAATTAACCCACTAATTAACTAATCATTCGTGAAGGCGAACAGGCGTATCTAATGCAAATCTGTCGAAACCCTCCAACTTGTGTACTTTCTTAAACCAATTTCAAGAACATCACAAACACAAAAAGAGAAAAAACCGTGGCGCTTTGACTTTGTTCCTCGGACACCTTGTCAGAAACACCCTAGTTAGCTCATTTGAAGTGGCGTAATGAGACGGGCCTTCGCTCCCATGAGGTCCGTGTCAGAGAGATAAATGAGGGAGCTAATTGGTATGAGGAGATTTGAGAAGGAAGCAAAAAGATTTACCTTAAAGAGCCTCTAATTGCCTTTTTTTTTAAATCCTAATAGTATCCTAATAGAGCATTGAGAGGATCAAGCACTCCTCTGCTAATAGACCTGTCAGTGATATGAATGTTCCTCAACATAATTCATAAAGAGCGAAGGGATTTGACAATGTGTGGGTGTAGAAACTAACCGCTGTCCAAGTCATGTGCAACCTCACCTTGTAGAAATGACAAGGATCTTTTCTTTTCTAATATATTATATATCTACTAAATGAAAGTACTTATAAAAAATTATTATCCATTAGGAGTGGGCAATATGACCAAAATCTTATATCATTATACAAGTAATTTTACTATAACAATATAGTTATTTTTGCTTCAAAAAATGTGTTTAAAGCAACACTATGTAACATTGTTTACCTTAAAATAATGTTTCCAAAATCTTATCAGTGGTTCATCAAGTCGTAACAGGGTGAAAGGCACTTCTGCCATAGCCTGACGGGGTCTGTATCGCTTTTACTGGCACTATGTAACTTCAGGTTTCGGGTAGTAACCAGACCACAAAAAGAACTACAAAATTCGACTGCTTTACGTCAAGCGCTACAATAGTCATTATTTCGTTTTTCTTCGTTTCTGATGTCGCAATACATCATCCTTTCATGAAATCATGTAACATACTCTACCTTGTCTGTGGACATCGTTCATTCTAAAGCCGGCGCTGGATAAACAGCGAGCGTGCGTGCGACGGTAGGCTAATTATTTACGACAGCGGCAATGGACAATTTCATTTCCAAGCAGTAGGGCGACCGAAGAGGAAAAGTTACTTGGTGTTACTTTAACATGTTTAAAAAGTCAATGAAGGGGTGGGAATCCTGGTTTTGCTGGTTCTTTGATTTGATCTTAGTGACTCTAAGTGTTGAATTTGGAGATATGTTTCTTTTTACCTTTCTGACTGTCTTTGTCATAGACTTTGATGTGGACCACGCCTGTGGTCTTATTCCGAAGAACCGTCAGGTTTTTTCCGTCCCTCTTGTTAACGGTCCCAAGCTGAGCGAGAACATCGTCCGCCCACCATAACTTCCCACCTAGAGAGAAAAATATGTTTTGGAACAGTTGGAAAAACACCAAAATATCTAGTTAACAAGTAACACATTAACTTGTTTTTCCAACATCAAGATTTCAGGTTCAAATTTACAGTATGTCACCATTTTGTTTTTCACAAATATTTCTGTATTTCTTTTGCCTCCCCTAATCAGTTTAAAATATTTAAGAATAACACGACAGAAATGTTACGTTACACGTGTATTTTTCTCTTTTTCTTTTGTGCTTTTGTTTCTATTCGTTATTCTTAGGTCGTGATCATTGGCTGTCTATCAGATACGTCACGACGTCACACATCTGAACTAACGTTCCACCAATCCGCTGACGTTCCTCCGGCCCATTGACAAGGAGTGAGGAGATCAGCGTCAGATCTCAGTGAACACCCGTGCCTCGAGCTGTCTGTCGAACCATGATCACGTTCATGTATATGTTTATGCTGATGCAGTGGTTTTGAGATTAACACTCCTTCGGGTTTGTTATTGTTGTTGCTGATGTATTATTGCACTGTTCTGAGAAAATGCACTGTTTCTGCGCTAGTCTACATCACTAAAAAAACGTATTAAGCGCATTGTGTGCATGCGCGGTTAATCTAATTCAAATGCGGTGTGTTGTATGCAGTAACCTAACCATGGAGCATTTAGATTAGATTTTAGTTTGTGTGTTCTACTGATCGTTGGCCTCTATAAATACATCTTCAAAGACAACGGTAGATAGCATTGTTTTTTTTTGTTACTTAGTTGGGTGATCGCCATCCATGGTAGGTAGTTTTCAGTGTTGGGGTTAGGGTTAACGATATTACTTTTTGGGTAACGTAGTAAAGTAACGCATTACACTAAAAATATCGGTAACTACACTACTTTATTAGACTAATAGGAACGTGCTTTCCTGTGTTACCCAAGCCATGTTTGCCGGCGTGTAAAGTTCTGTAAACGCAATCACCCAGTTTACATCTTTAAGCACGTAACAATAAATAACAATAAATATTTTTGACCTGTTAGTTAATAAGGGATCATAAAAATCTGCATTTTAATTATAGAAGATTTAGAAAATGCTGTTTCAATAGTTGGTTACGGCTGCATGGAATATAGTACTTGGCATTTATTACATAAATACACATACTTATCCTCTCTGAAACTGAACTGGGATGAAATTGAACTTCTTTACTGATGTGTTTTTATCCATGCTGTATTTCTTTGCTGCGGACAGCACACTGCAAATCCACTAAGCCCTATAGCGTGTCAACTCAGCCTTTAAGAAATGTACAAAACCGAGAAAAACATCCAGGACTCAGTGCTAACACATCGGCTCTGATTACACATCATAAAAACGACTGCAAGTGTGCCACAGTCTCCCAACATCCCTTTCCCCAGTGACCCGAACCGCTCACGACGAGCTACACATTCCTATGCTCGTGTTACTTGCGAGTCGTGTCTTAGATTGAAGGAGACGTCCCACGGTGCCAAACCACACCACTGTACCTCTGTTTTACCCATCCTCTCAGCACTTACGATTCCCATAGGTGCGAGCAGCGGTATCTTTGTCCCCTGGCAGGCCTGAATGGATTACAGTACATACCATACAGATGCCAGAAGCAAGCAGGACTATTCTTAGAGCTCGGCCTGAGTTAAAGCTATCAGCCGTGGCCAGGCACAAAACCCAGGGAAAATAAATTAGGGAGAACAGTCTTAGTGTATACTTCACGTAGGGCACAGCGGAGGATTGTTTAGATGCTCCATGGAGGAGAAAGTTACTGAATGGAGTTAGAGTACATATTTAATTTGATGCGACTGAAATGGGGCTGGGAATGAGTCAGCTGGTAGAGATTTACTTACACTTTTTTTGTAACATATTAGGGCATACACAATTGAACAGATTGCATTTCAAATGTACATTTTGTAAAGATTTGCACAGCTTAAGTAAGCAGAAATGTCAGTTTCTTGTGTGCGGAAAAAAGTACACCCTAAGTAAATATCACCTAAAATTAGAATCAGGTGCAAATTAGCAGAACATCGGTAAATATGCTGCACTTTATTTAAAGCTCTGTAAAACGTTTGGTCAAGAATATGGTACCAATATGCCAAGACCTAAAATAAATAAATAAACTAAATTAGCGGTTAAATGGACTTACTGTACTTTTTCAGATAAGACAATTACATTTATCTTGATATGTTGAATGAAAGATTACAAAAGTCATTGTTCAAATAGTTCAAATTAAGTTAAAAACGACCTTTTAATGTGGTGCAATTACTTTTTCACAGCACTGTACTGGCATGGGTTTATTTGATACCCTTTTTTATTTCCTTACATTTCCAGAAGAAATAGCTATATTTGATTTGAAGTTTAATGAAGGCTGAACTCTTTTTGTCCACTGACACTTTGTCGACTTTCATCATACATAAAACTAAAGTCATTGCGCAAACTGTAATTCTATCCCTCATATCCTCATCTGAACTAAATGTAGAAGTTAAATACAAATACACTGTAAAAAAAGAGTAAATTTACAGGTAATGGTCTGTATTTTTTTACAGAATTTTGCCGTTTTATCATTATACAGTGAATGCCTGTTATTTTACAGATATTTGCTGTAATTTAAAGGTCCACTATTGAATTTACAGGTAATAGCTTGTATTTTGGTTTTACATCTATTTTAGTTTTTTTTTAAAGGAAATTGTCTGTATTTTTACAGGGTTGTGTGTAATTTTACATAACATATTCCGTAATATTTTACTGATTTTTCTGTTAAATTAGAAAACACAGAAAAGAAGGTATAACTGCAGAAATCAGCAGTCATTTAACATGTTTTCCTTGAAGATCATTAAGTATGTGGGTGTTAAAGTGAGTTTTAAGGTTAAATAATAGTATTTCCGTACTAAATACCATTAAATTTACAGTTTTTGAAAGTGAAAAAGAACAACCTATTGTATAATTTACAGTGAAAACCCGTAAATTGACATTCCCACAATTCCCTGCGTGACACTTCACATTTGATGTGTTTTTGTTGAAATAACTATGTTTCTTCATAGTTTTCTTAGTTTTTTTTCGAATCAGTTATGTATATAAGGGTTTTATGTTACATTTAATGTTGTTAAACTAATGTTTATTGCATTTTTAAAATTTCATGTGTTACCATGATGGTGTTTAATGTTTCTGCGAATGACACTGTGCAGTTTCTCTCTTGTGGAAAAGCTGCATGTAATGAGCTTTGAATGATCATGTGACTCTCATCATCACTGTGGTTGTCAGTGTTACAATGGTACAAAACAGATATTAATACTTCAATAGGTCAGTAAATTAACATTATATCAGATAATGAAATAATTTTTTGTGTAGAATAACAGTAATAAACCATAATTATAGAATAAGAAATAACCATTTTTTTTACAGTTTTTTACAGTTTTTTACAGTATTTTTCCGTTTTTTAACAGATTTTCTGGCGCCCCTGCTGCCAGAAAATTACCGTTTTTTTAAGTTTTTTTTTTACAGTGTATGAAATATAAGTGTGCACTTACTTAGTTATTTCACAGAAGACAATTACATTTCGTAGATATTTGTTTGAATAATTTAATGGGATGCTTTTACTATTTCACAACACTATAAGGGCTAATTTGATACCGTTTTATTTCATTCAACTTCCTGCAAAAAAAAGCTATATTGTGATTTAAATTACATAAAATCCTGTCTTTTAATCTACTGAATCTTTGTCGACTTTCAGTGTACATAAAAGTAAATTTACTTGTATTGCTCGTTTTCATTTAATGAAACAATTTTCAGGTCCAAAAGTTCTTCAAGTGGAAAAATTAACAGACTGTCATGTACATACAACAATGAAAAGAAAATGAAAATGGAAGCGAAGTCATTAATAATTCATTATCTCTTTACTTGTTTCCTTACTCCCGGGACAGCTCGTAAAAAAATGGGGTTAATTAGACATTAATATTAAACAAACGCGTGTAATAATCAAATGGCCATGAGACGAGAACCCAGAATGTATAGAACGAGGTTGAGTTGTTTCATCTGACAGAAAAGAAAGGGAAAAGAAAGTTGGAAATAAAGTGAGAGACAGAAAAACAACGAGTCTTAAAATGACAGTCACTCCTTGTTTCTCACAAATTTCTCTGCTGAATGTAAATCACAATACATTTCTTTGTTTCCGTCTTGTTTGATTCAATAACTTGTATGTGCCTTCTAAACAAGTGTGTTATATAGTACGGCTCCACATAAATGAGGGAAATAAACAGTGTCCGGTTGGGAAAACACTTCTCAACCATCACTCCATTACCAGCTTGTAGCTGCTGTTTGCTGGTATAGTGTTCAGTCTGATTGTATTAGAAGTTGCCAACGTCAGTATCTGATTGTGAGAGGCTTTGAGAAGATGATATAGTAGAAGCGAGAACAGGTTGTTCCTCAGGGTTTAATCGAATAATACCTTCTCATTCAGCATGTTTGGGATTCCAATTGCATTTTATTAAAGTTGGCGGTGGACTTGGCTGGGTAGATGATTTATCTGTTACACAGTCCTCAAGATTCATGATCTTTTACCTCAGGTTCATTGTACAAAATATTACACAGCCTCTACTGAGAAACAGGCGTGGGTGGAATAAGCTAAATTAAATGAGTTATAATTTCTATGGCTTTAAAATTACATTTCACAATATAGTTGTTTCAGAAAAATTAAAACAAATTATAAATATATTACACAATGTAGTGATGCCTATGGTTGGATATTGCAGTGAATCATATGCTGTACTCATAAAAAAAATGTTGCTAATACATTGCAAAATCAGATAAATGTACAATAACAATTTAAAAAAAAAATAACATTACGATTTCTAGAAATCAATTTCAAAGTAACGTTACATTGGGTTTAATTAGTCTTTTAATTAAATCTCCTAATATTGTTAGTGCCGAGAATTTTCACGTGAATAAATGCACCTTAATGGTCCTGTGGCGTGTCAGAGGTTCTGGGTTCTAATCCGCACACATATTGATTTCTTTTTTCTCATCAAAACCGAATATGTTCATCCGTGGTTACAGTATATATCAAGCAGGGACACGTTGGTGTTGTGTTTTTTGATTTCACCGTAACGAATAGAGTCTCTGCAACGGCGATAGATTGAAGCGTGCGTACGAGTGAAGACTGCGCGAGCCACAAGAGAACACTGTATCCATGCAACCGATCGCAGCAGCAACGAGCGCTAAGCTTGAGTTAAAAAACAACACATTTTAACGCTAGATTGTCTCTTATTTAAAGTAACACTAAGTAGTTTTTCAACCTTCATAATATATTTCCAAGACCCTTGTGATGGTACATCGACTTAAAATAAGTTAAATGACTCGTCTAACATAGCCTGACGGGGTCTGTATCGCTTTTACTGGCACTATGTAACTTCGGGTTTCGGGTAGGAACCCGTGCACAAAAAGAACTACAAAATTCGCTGCTTTACGTCAAGCGCTACAATAGTCATTATTTCGTTTTTCTTCGTTTCTGATGTCGCAATACATCATCCTTTCATGAAATCATGTAACATACTCTCCTTGTCTGTGGACATCGTTCATTCTAAAGCCGGTGCTGGATAAACAGCGACGTGCGTGCGACGGTAGGCTAAATTATTTACGACAGCGGCAATGGACAATTTCGTTTCCAACCAGTAGGGCGACCGAAGAGGAAAAAATACTTGGTGTTACTTTAATAATGAACTAAATGAATGCTCTGCTAGTAAACTGGAGATGTTTTATTTATTTGTATTAGGTACCTCGAAATGTTTCACAAAGTGGTGGGGGACAATATCGACCCTGAGAAAAAGTGGTCAGGAATGTCCCACCCATAAATTACATTTATGCACAATAAAAATTAAATATCCACTTTCACATGAATGCTTTACTTTGCGCGTTTGAATCCATGTGCTAACAACACTATCACTGTAAAGCTGCTTTGAATCAAACAAATCTGTATGGTAAAAAGCGCTACATAAATAAAGGTGACTTGACCATCATATATTCTGCTATAAACAGCATAAAATAATTAGAGCACCATTTACTTGCCTCAAAAAAGTCTGGTATTGTTATTATTATTATGCTACACTTCATTATTCCATCAGAAAATTAACACTTTTAGCGCTGTCAGACCTTACAACAATGGAGCTGTGCACTTGTTGATTTGTGTTTTGAAAAAGTTTTTGATTGATGTTTTGACTCCTAACCAATTTTCTACATTAAAAAATGTCTTTTTATTTGGGCTAGTAAAATTAATTTCGGGCAACCAAAATCTGAAGAGTGCCAGCCCAAAGAGCTACCAGCGATTTTAAAATTTTGCGAGCCATGTGCATATATACAATGTAAAAAAAAATACATATTAACTAATTGTGAAAATTAAATTTATATATTTAAAAGCTCTAAATTCTAAATGGATGAGTCATATGTTAGGTTATGTAATCAATTGAATTTTTGTGCCATTGTGATTTTTTGTTTTTGTTTGGTAAACGTATATACCATAACCCAAAAGAATGGTATAGAAATACTTTTCGCAAAGAAAATTGCTATTAAATTTCACTATTAATTACAAAGTGTCAAGTAACATAAAACCTGGCTCCCAAATAACGCGAAACAGTCCTGTCCACTGACAGCCACATGATAGTCTCTACCCAAAATACAGCTGAATTTCTATTCCCGCACAGTCCCGAATACCTATAAGGATAGATACCACCACAAACCCTCAATAATGATACGTTAGGCCTAATTAAAATTCTTCCAGATCTTCTCTCCCTTGGAAGTCAGGACGTTTTATCTCCTGAAAGCTGAAGGTTAGATATTTCAAACAGCAGAATTAATGTCTTTAGCTGATGATCCTCTGGTTTTGAACCAGCTGTTGCACTCATAAACAGATTAACGTCAATCCACAGATGATGAAAAATGGGCACCGTGCTCCCAGAACCCTTTTCAACAGAGTTACGCACCAGGTCAGAAGAAATTAAATAATGAAAACAAGAGGGACAAAAGGGCAAGTGCTTCACTGAGTTTCTTTATGTGAGAGAAAGACAATGAAATTGAAACTATCTGCTCTCTGCAACAATTTTTATTTATTTTATAAATGTAACTATAGATGTTTGTTGTTGAAAGACTTTCTTTAAAGACAATAAAGTCAAAACTGACCCTATTTACTTTCATAATAAATACACTTAATCTTATTGTGCACAATTCAGCAGTGCACTTTACAGAGAAAACGTTTTGATAATATTTTCTGAAAATATTTAAAAGAATGTCCACCTCTGAGGTGATATTTTACGCCAGCCTTTTTGCCCTCATTTGTGACCCTGGATCACAAAACCAGTCTTAAGTAGCAGGGGTATATTTGTGGGAATAGCCAACAATACATTGTATGGGTCAAAATTATAAATTTTTCTTTTATGGCAAAAATCATTAGGATATTAAGTAAAGATCATGTTCCATGAAGATATTTGGTCAATTTTCTACCGTAAATATATAAAACATTTATTTTTGTGAGGGAATGCTGCACAATTGCGAATATAAATGCACAACTTTAAAGGCGATTTTCTCAAAGTTTCGTTTTTTTTTTGCACCCTCAGATTCCAGATTTTAATATAGTTTTATCTCGGCCAAATAGTGTCCTATCATAACAAACCATACATCAATGGAAAGCTTATTTATTCAGCTTTAGTGTGATGTATAAATCTCAATTTCAAAAAAATTACCCATAAGACTGGTTTTGTCATCCAGGGTCACATTTATGGTCAAATAAACCGGTAAAACCTAACAGTAAAGTTCCATTAGTTAACATGAATAATAAACAAACATCTGTTTTACAATATGTAATGTAACTATAAATATAAATATATATTCTAAAATACATTTGCCCACAGATTGACCAATCAAATATTCCAGAAGCATCACAAAAATATCACTTCCCAACATATCTTTACTTTTTATAAGGGTCAAATCAAGTCCCTTCTACATTATTTGCGCCTGGATTTTCTGTTCAGGAAAGTCATGCAGGAACAAGCCACATTACACAAGTTAAATGAGTTGAATACCATTTTACATTTGCTCATTTAGCAGACACTTTTATACAAGAAAAAACGAGGATCATCAAATCTTTATTGTCAACACTTTTTCATTCGCACCTGCTAAATGAATAAATGTAAAAGTCATAATAAAACTTTATGATTTGCACTGAAACCCAGAAGGCACACATAAGATGACAGAACAAATTAATATCTGTCTTTGGCCAAGTCTCAAAACACAGCTGTGAGTGACATCAAAAGATGTGAATCATCAATGTAAGAAAAAACCCCATGTCAGAACATGATTAGAGTCGCGATTCAAACCCTTTGGAAACAATAATCTCGCTCTATTGATTTGTAATTGCAGTGTACTAAAACAGCTCCACAATTAAGCTTTAACAAAAAAAACGCAGAGCTCACATTCAGCATAAAAAGTATTCCTTATCACTCATAAACTGCTGTTCAGAAACCATTTATACTGTCTATCAACGTACTAATTCAATAGCTCCATTATTTGCTTGGTTATAATTAACCTTACTAAATGAATGCTGATGAAAACAGCCTTCACTCACCCATCACTGCTAATGCCATGGCTTTCTGTAGCTCTTTTTTCAAGCTGTCAATCACATCCAGGCCACTCCCATCCAGGTTACACCTATTAATGCTTCCGTTTCCTGAACTTATCCAGTACAGCTTGTTGGCCGAGTAGTCAATCGACAGCCCTAAAAGCACAAAGATGATATGAAAACATGTAAAGGTATCATTCATTCAACAATGAAAACAATGATTTTAAATAATATAGGCTATGCTGTTGAAACGCTAACATGCTGTTCATATAAGCGTAACTATTGTTCTATTAAATTTTTTATTACTCAAAGGGTGTTTCCACCAAATTAAGCAGGACAATTGTTTTCAACATTGATAATAACAATCAAAAATAGTTTCTTGAGCAGCAAATCAGAATATTAGAATGATTTCTGAAGGATCATTGACACTGAAGACATTGGAAATTCAGCTTTGCCATCACATAATAGAAATGGTTATTTTAAATTGTAATAATATTTTACAATATTATTGTTTAACTGTATTTTTGATCTAATAAATGAAACATTGATAGAGAGAATCATTAAAATATGAAACAGTATGGGTTTAGAATGGTGCAAATCATATCTGTTTACATTTTTAGAGAAAATCGACGCTCAAGACTAAATAAAAAATGATCCAACACTTTATTATTTGAGATTATCGTTTTTCCAAGAGATGTTTCTGTTAAACATTCCTGATTTAAATAACAAAAAAAATGAAAATTGTTTCATCTCATGAATATCAACACATAGTTGCTAACAAAATGTGTCTGGTTATTTGAAATTCCCCTACGGCAAAGCATGTTTACTTGAGGCACAGCATTAATAGTACAAAAAGAGTTCAAAAGGTTATTTTCTGCATTTATTTCCTTTATTCGCAATAATCCCTTCTTCACATCATAATGATAACTGCTGTTACTTAAGATTTGGCTCAGGCCATAATCACATGTAGTGCGAGTGAGGGATATTTTTGTTTTAATTATGAGTTGAGAACCGGGAACATCACAGAGAGCTCTAACAATAATACCCTGGGCTACTTCTCAGTCCAAATTACTATAGATATAATGATTTCAACAGACACGGCCTAGAGGAAGAGGAGAATGAGTAAATGGCACCCTTATTCTCACATGAAGTTACAGTGTGTTCCTTTACACATGCCATTTGTTAATGTTAAATAGATTGTTTGAAACAGAAACAATAGCTTTAATAAATCTTTTTTTGCAAATGAAAACAAAAAAACAGCCCGGAGAAAAATTCAAAGCAAAGCAAAGAAAGGTAAATAAAAACAGCTGCTAACGCCTTACTCTATATGGTGTTTGCAAATGAAAACAAAAAAACAGCACAGAGAAAAATTCAAAGCAAAGCAAAGAAAGGTAAATAAAAACAGCTAGTGTTGCTAACGCCTTACTCTATATGGTGTTTGCAAATGAAAGACAAAACAAACCAAAGCAAAAGCACAAAGCAAAATAAAGCCTACTGTTGCCCGATGCCTTGGTTTATTATTGTGTTTGCAAATGAAAGATAAAAAAAGCAAAGCAAAACAAGGCAAAAAAAAAAAACAAGAAATGAAAGAAAAACAAGACCTTTTTTTACCATACACCACAATAGTTCTGTTACAAAACCAAACAAGCTACTTTGCTGTGAATATCTGCTACCTTCTAAACTAACATTAAACTAAAGTGCTCTACATGGGTAGCTCTACAAGCAATCTGCAAAAGCAATCACATCATTACTGCATGGCACAAGCTGATTGGCCTCTGTTGATCATGCAGCCAATGAGATTGCTTGCTCAACATTTAAATAGCCTGGTTCACTGATTGCAGTAAACTAGTAGTGCTGCACGCTCTTAAAGGGATAGTTCACCCAAAAATGAAAATTCTTTCATCATTTACTCACCCTCAAGTTGTTCCAAACCTCTATGTGTTTATTTGTTCTGCTGAACACAAAGGAAGATATTTGGAAGAAAACAGATCTCAATCCCCATTGACTTCCATAGTAGGAAAAAATACATACTATGGTAGTCAATGGGGATTGAGATCTGTTTTCTTCCAAATATCTTCCTTTGTGTTCAGCAGAACAAATAAACACATAGAGGTTTGGAACAACTTGAGGGTGAGTAAACGATGATAGAATTTTCATTTTTGGGTGAACTATCCCTTTAAGATGTCCTCTGAAACCCTCCACCTCCCCCAGCTCCACCTGCCTAGATCTGCTACAGGATTTGTATATGTGTGTTTATGCAGCAGCAGCAGCATATCTTACATTCTCACAGCAGTCTGTCTGAGTATCTGTTAGCAGTAGCAAGTCCATACTTGGATTTCAGCAGCAGCAGCAATAAATCAACAGCAACAGCTGGAGCCATAATTATTTTAAAATACTATTATTATTAAAATACTAAGTAGGGAGCTCACTACTTTAGGTTTTGGGAATTGAATTTACCAACAGGCTCTTTCTGGTTCTGGTGCAAAATCTTGATGTTACTGCCATCCATGTTGGCCATATTTATTGTGCCCCCATCCATCCAGAACATCTTCCTGTAGACCACAACAAAACAAGATACATTCAGAGAGATGGATGAGTCTTCAAGATGAAGGATGGGACTCTTTCGCTTAAAGGAACGCGACCCGTGTGAAGGTCGGGGAGGTAGAAAAGAACTTTATCTTCACAATCACCACAGAGCACAAAACAATCAAATAAAGCTGTCTCTATCTCCTTCATACATCTTGATAGCGCGCATGAACCTACCTGACAGATGACTTTCAGAAATGTCGACAGGGTCAGAAGCTAAAACGAGCAGACAGGTGGCGGAAAAAAATAAATGTGACACAAGGGGCGCAGATCACGAGAGATATTGAGGAACAAAATAAAACAACATGCTCACTGTACCATGCTTAAAATCCATAACTGGATTACAGAATTGCTCTGTATTAAATCTCGTGCAAACAATTGCGAGGAACTGGCTCCATTTTTAATTAGGCTGCATGTCTGGAATCATAATGTATGCTAATTAAAGAGGTGTCACTGGCTAGTCCAACAGGGGTAAGATAAATTTGCATTTCTGATTGGCTGACAACCAGTTTGGCATCGTTAAAGAGTTTTCATGGCTATAACAATTTGTCAGTCTTAATCAACTCCAAGAAAATGACTAATAACTTTAGTTAATTGTGCACACTGACTATAAACAGAGACCTGTTCAGTAATTAGCTTTCTAACTGATGTATCTTACATGCAATTTTCAAGGTAACGAAAGGTGACATTTCGACAGAAGTATGCAATTACTTTTTAATAAAAATAGGATAGCGATCTTTAGCAACACACCGGCCCATAACTTCTCCATTACTGATATGGTTCATTGTTAGCATGGTTTTTGTTACCCTTTAGACGGATGCAGGACGAGACACTTGGGCTTGTCCATGCCGTGAACGACGGTGGTTTTAAGAGATCCGTCAAGACGGGCGACATTAATGTGGGTCTCATCGTTGTCTGAGCTCATCCAGTACATGTTTCTGGACAGCCAATCAATAGCCAGGCCACGGACATTGGATAGGTCTGTAAATAAAAATATTATCAATACATAATGTACATTTCTTATCACATTAAACAGTATAACAGTCAAAAATATATGAATTAAAATGCGTTTATTTTAATTGATTTAATAATGTAATTATTAATGTAAATGTCAGCATTTAATAAAGGAAGATTAATAACAATATGTTGTAATTATTTAATAATATGTTATACAACATACTTGCACTTTTGGTACTT
This sequence comes from Chrosomus eos, assembly GCA_036326025.1. Taxonomy (NCBI): domain Eukaryota; kingdom Metazoa; phylum Chordata; class Actinopteri; order Cypriniformes; family Leuciscidae; genus Chrosomus; species Chrosomus eos. The sequence goes on from CM070838.1 coordinate 16,293,763, forward strand.
TTATATACAAAAACAATATATGCGATTATTTTGGTCAATATTGAAATTGGAATACATTAATGACAACAATAAGGCAATAAGGTATAATGTAATAAAATGTTTTATTTGTAAAGACGCATTTGACTTTATTAATAAAAGCAGGAAAATTAAAAGCAATTTGAACTGTGTGAAAATGTAACTGGCAAAATGGACTGCAACGTACCTCCAGACATGATTGTTTCCAGTTTGGTTCCATTAACGAAAGCCCGTTTTATAGTTCGGGCCTTCACGTCGGCCCAGTAAATCCTCTCGTCTATGGCGTCGTAATCCATCGCCGTGACATCATCAATATCGGGTACGGTGAGGGCCATGATGACGTTGATGTACGGGTTGTCTATGTCCACTCCTCGAATCTCAGATCTCCGAGCGTATAACAGAAATCTCTTCACAACTGTTCAGGTACATAAATATATAATTCAATTCAAATTGATTCTCAATTTCATTTAGTTTCTCTGCCTCTAGTATCTCCGGGAGTGAAAATATGACCTAAATCAGTTAAGGGGACAAATATAATAAGGGGAATTGAGTGTCCTTACAAAGGCGGCACTATAAAGACATAAAGCTCAAAGGACTCATACTGTAAATTCTCCTTCCTTGACCTCAAGAGAGATCTCTGGGGCAGCCATTAAAGAGAGATCTCCATTTCAGTCTGTAATGAGTTTAGGTAGGTCACGTAAGTCTCCTGATACACGCTATAATTATTCCAATATCAGACATTCTGCTTTATATCAAGTCCATTCAATTGGATCGCACATTTTGCTAAGAAACCTAGACTGTAATTTGCAACTTGTGCGTCGTTGAAGCATCAGTGTGTGTGAATTCTTCTTGCCCAAAATGCCCACCTGACAATATTTTCAAGTGAAAAAGTTTGATAAAAAAACTAAAATTAGTTCTGTACATAAGACCTTGGCAAGTAAAAAGACATGTAAGACCAGTAAACCTTTAAATTCCAGAGTTTGGGTGTGTGTGTCTTATAAAAGGAAGATCTACAGTCCAGAAGACCGCTTGAGCTCACCTTGGCAGGTTCGGTTGTTGGTCGACAGTTTCATGAGATGTGGACAGGAGCAAGACGCGGAACCGTTATAATTTATAAGACAGAGGTGAGAACATTGGCCCCTTCCCTTGTTACCATCACATGGATTAGGAGCTGAAAATATGGGAGAGGAGATGGAAAAAACATGAATAAAAGAGAGTATACATGCATCTTACATGCAATCTTTTAGGATTTCTTTAGATAGTTATTATGCAATGCGGCTTGTATCTATCCACGTAGACCTGAAACTAGATGCTGTGCTGAGTAATTAGGCCCCTTATTCCCTACCCAACAATCCCAGGGTTTCTTCTTGCTCAGAGCAAGGTTGTTACTCCAAAAACTCTAAATGGGACCGTAAAACACACACGTAACCAAAAACAAATGCATTAACAAGTCCATAAAAAACAGTCGTTTCAGGCCTAATGAATACAGTAATCACTATGCCACTCTCGCTAAGCTATTCTGACACATGAAAACTGATAGAGATGCGGGCCAACCTTTTCAAACGCAGATGGGTAATGAAAATGGACACAGAACAGACTATCCTGAGCTATAAACAAAACCCAAATCAGTGTAGTGCCTAAAGCAGGTGCTAAGCCGCAGTGCTAAAACAGAGAGCAAAAACGAAAGAAAACTATTAATATTGGTTCAGTCTATGGATTATTATTTTTTTTTAAAAATATATGTCATACTGACTATTAACTTGAATAATTAGTTGGGGGAAAATTTAGAATCTACTGAATATTATATAGATATGATAAATAGTATAATGTATGTAACTATATATATATATATATATATATAATTTATATTATATAACGCAAATGTTTAACCTTTACAAATATAAACATTTTATTTATACAGCAATTTCAGAAATTAAAAGCAGTCAAAAGCTCAAAGGTCAAAAAATAAATAATAAGAAAACTCTAAAAAAACAACAACAAAACAGATTAGACAAAATCAACAATAAAAGCATAAAAGCAAAAAGCTAAAATTACTATCAAAATAATAATAATAATCCAATAATAAAGAATTGAAAAAGTAAATCAGGTGTTAAGCCACAGGACAAACAGGAAAGAGCAGAAACAAACAAAGACCTAGAAATGGTATTATTAGAAAAAATTATAGAATTGGTTCAGTCTAAGGCTCATCAATTTTATTAAATATATTAATTAAATAATTTTGTATTACTGACTTCAACAGCGCTCAAAATGCGAGAGGAAAATGCTGGTATAGTCACATTTTAAAAATGTCAAACTTGGTACCGAAGTCGGCACTATTGACGATGCTAGTCCTAAGTTCAGTTCAAATGACAAAAATGTATTCATACATTGTTACTAAATTTAAGTTCTAATAACTGAAGTTCTATCATTAAATAGTCCTTTATTATCATAATATCATAATATAATGCTTGATTGACTGAAGAGTGTAAGATCAGATATTTCAAAAGCTGTGCTATTTTACAAAGATAAGCCGATTGGTAGAATCAAATATAAGATAAGGCTTAAAAAAAATAAAAAAATAAACAAAAGCAACAAGAGCAAAAATGAAAGTAAATAAAAAAAACAGAAATATGAACAAAATCACAAAACAAAGCAGGTGTTAAAGGGTTAGTTCACCCAAAAATGAAGATTCTGTCAGTAATTACTCACCTTTATGTTGTTAAACCCCTTCCAAGACTTTCGTTCATCTTCGGAACACAAATTAAGATATTTTTGATTAAATCTGAGAGCTGGATCACTCCTTCATAGGCTGCAAGGTAATTTCATCTGCCAGCCCAGAAAATTTATTAAAGAAATCGTTAAAATAGTCCAAGTGACTACAGTAACTCAATCTTAAGTTTACCAAGCGACGAGAATACTTTTTGTGTGCAACCCCCCCCCCAAAAAATAACGACTTTATTCAACCATCTTCTGACTTCCATGTCATTCTCCATTCTTCTTTTTGCACACAAAAAGTATTCTTGTGGCAGATATCAATTACCTTGCAGCATATGAAGGAGTGAGCTCTCAGATTTAATCAAAAATATCTTAATTTGTGTTCCGAAGATGAACGAAATTCTTGGAAGGGGTTTGAACAACATAAGGGTGAGTAATTACTGACAGAATTTCAATTTTTGGGTGCACTAACCCTTTAAAGCCACAGGACAAACAGCAATGAGCAGAAACAAAGAAAGTGAGAAAAACTAGTATACATATTTCCGCCTAAAAAGCGCACATTTGGCTTAAAAGCACACATTTCTAAACTAGCCAATGAGAGGTACATTTCAAAACCACCTGGCTCAAAGAGATGACAAGTCTAAATATATTGTTCTAAAAATGATTCACTCAAGAACAATCACTTTCATCATCATTTTCAAGGATTCTATGCATTCGAAGGCTCTTTCACTACTTCAAACCGACTCCAAGTTTGATCAGAACATAAAAAAACAGACCCACAATCTTACAAAAAACCTTTACACATCTGTGCGGTGTATCCCTCCATCCAAACTCTAGGTTTATAGCTGCCAATCACAATCTGGAACGCTGTGTGAACATTTCCGCCAGCCCATTATGAGTGTTTATCTGGAGTCATGAGTTAACAAAGAGCCTCTTAGCGCCATTAAGGGTGTAATTTTGCTTTGGTGGATGATGCCAAGCTCGATGTGTTGACAGAAGGCTGATTCTTCCACATCTGGCAGATGTACACCCAAGGGAAAAGATGCTGGACAGCCATCACGGGCTGATTCAATTGTGTTTTATTTATGGGGCGTTTTTTGGCACTTCTTTTGTACTTTATTGCCCAAACGGTGAACAAATTCTATTAGGCCAATTAAAAGTAGGTTACAGAAGGAGGGACAGATTTCAAGCACATGTTCAGTGTTGACTGAACTGATGCATGCTACAAGAAATTACCCAGAGGTCATTAGGGGTGGGCCAGTAAGCAACCACCCAGTACGCACCCAAGTAACCGTTAAAAACCATCACAAATTATTAGTGACTGCTTTATAAATAAATAAATAAATAAATAAACAAATAGATAAACAAATACAATTATTCAGTGTTATTACAGCATCTAATAGGAATAGATAAACAATAAACAAACAAAAAACAACTAAATAAATAAAAAAAAAACAAATTAAATGAAAAGAAACCAAACAAAACAACAACAAAAAACACCAATACACACATTTAGAAATAAATAAATAGATTCAATGTTTTTGCAGCATTTTATAGGAATAGGAGAAAAAAATCAATTTGATATTTTTCATTTCTTTGAAGAAAAAAAAAAATAACAAAACAACAATAAAAAACACACCAATAGACAGATATTTTCGGTCCTTGTTCTTGTTTGGTACTTTTTTTGTTGTTTTTCTAATTGGAATCTTTGTTTGTAAAAGTGCATTTAGAAAGTCATAACAGAAAGTGTTTTTTTTTTAATTAGTAAACAAACAAACAAATAGTATCTTTCTAAAACGTACAAGCTTACAATAGAAAAAAAATGTTTTTATGTTTTTGCAGCATCCTAAAGGAATAGAAAACAAAATAAAAGCAAATAAAAAAGCAAAAAATCTTTGAAAAGTGCATTTAGTTTTTAGAAGGAAAGTGAGAACAGAAATGTAACCTTGCAGTGTTTGACTGTCTGTTTTCTATTTCAGATATGATGGGGATTCTTGATGGGAATCAAGGGAGTTCTTGACGAGACAGCTTTGCAGCCAATTAGTCCCTAAAATCTTCTATTGCGAAATGGGAATGTGCCAGAACTGGGTCTTTGAACGCTGTTAATCCAACATGACAACTTCGCTCAATCTAGAGATTTCTCTCATTATGTTCTTTGGATCCTTCAAATCATCATCTGTTCAAAGTCCCTCTAGACAGTTTTGAAAGACAGAAGATGGTTTCTTACTTTGTGGCTGCCTGCTGGGATGGTAAATCTCCAGGTCAAAGGGTTGGGCGCTGGTTTTTTGGATCACGGTCACATTGGCTCCGGTCCATTTGTTGGCTTTGGTCAATGTGTTGGTCCTCCAGTCGGTCCAATAGACGTCCCCTCCAAAGAGAGACACGGCGAAGGGGTGAGAGAGGAGCTCGTGTCCTCGAAGAATTTCAATCACCCCTGTGCCGTCATATAGAGCGGAGTATATCGCGTCAGATCTGAGGAGGGACAAATTATCATAATAATCATCATCATCATCGTCAGAGTATTTTAAATTCAACAAGAAATCAAAACAGGCCCTATTTACGTTCTTAATACACGCTTCCACACACACACACACACTGTCAAACTGAATCAAATCGAAGATTGTAAATCTTTGAATTATATAACTTTGAATTGAATTCATTCAATAAATTAAATTGAGTCAAGTACTGAGGTAAATGATATTCATTACATTTGATTCGATTCAATTCAGGTTGATTTGACTTGAGTCAAGTCAATACAAGTCAAAACAAATCAACTTGAACTTAACTGAATCAAATCAAACTTCATAAATCTAGTTTCATTCTGAATTACAGCAATTCAATTAACTTAAAGGTGCTATATGTAACTTTTCTACTAAAATGAATCCTTTTTTTATTGCCTGTGTGTGAAGGAGTTGTAATCACACATTACAATGATCCACTTGTCGAGTTTTGCTATTACCTCTGAAGGCCAGTATTCCTATTTCTATGTGAAGTCTCGGGGTCGGATTTACCGCGAAATCCAACGGATGTGACGTGCATGCGCGCTCCCGAGCCTCTCTCCTTATATACAGTCTATTGTAGACGGTCAGGGAGTTACGTCCGGTTAAGCCCACGTTTTTCGGCTTATATATCGGTCAATCTTTGATCAATATTCCCAAGACTCTAATCGTTCGTAGTGCTGGACGGGGCCTTTCGAACGAGCCCACCCCTGAGGTCCAACTCGCCCGGCTCCCCGAGTTATAGCCGTTCGAAATCGAGGGTCCCAGCGAACGCCGATCCGGTAGGGGGCATCCCTGAGGCCCGCCATTCTAGCTTTCGGGCAAGGGTCCCACTGGGACCTCCTCCCCCGAATTTGAGCTCTCTGGGTCTTTGTGTTCCAGAAATACGAGCGATTATCTTCTGAGATCGTGACGTCACCGGCGTCCGCAATTTTGCAGCGCGCCCAATGGTTTTCTGCTAATATCTCCGCGAAAACACCACCAAAAACTATGGAACTTATATGGTTCTTTTCAGCTCGACTAGATGGTCCCAACGAGCTCGGCGCTCGCCGAATCTGTCTAGTATTCGCCGAGATATTTGCATAATAGACGGTATTGTCTATGAGTTCGAGCACGAGCGCTCTTGTAAAATTTGGTTGCAATCTGAAACATCACCACTAGAGGCCGCTAAAGGTTACATAGAGCACCTTTAACTGAGTAGACAAAACAACCTGAAACGAACTGAACTTAATAAATCTTGTTCAATTCTAAATTACATCAGTTCATTGAACTGAACTAATTTGATTTAATTTAAATAAAAATGGATTCAACCTAAACCGAATCAAAAAAGTTCTAAATCTTGTTCAATTCTTAATCACGTCAATTAGAATCAAATCGACTTGAACTGAATTAAATCAAATCCAACTTGAACTGAATGACATCATTTTAATTACCTGGCAGTCAAATCAACCTGAAATTAACTCAATCAAATCTAAATTCTGAACCAAATCTAAATCTGAATCAAACTAAACCGTGTTTAGGTTCAAATAAAATCAAACCAAATCAATCTGAACTAAATCAAATTAATTAAACTGAAATATTTTTGAACTCTGTATTATGTCAATTCAATTAACGTGATTAAAAAATCTAAATGAATATCATACTATAAATAACTTGATTCACTTTGAAACATATTAGAAATTATTTACATTAGGTTACAAAAGTAAAATGGGTTGTGGACACCACAAACTTTTGTTGACCTAAAATGTGAAATAAGGAAAGATAAAAAAAATTAAAATCAAAGCACAACATTTATTAAATAAAACAACATAACATAGGATATATTCTACATGTTTACTACAAGAAGTTTACTGCAAATAACAGAAGTATAAAGTCTAAAACAGTCACAAAAGTCTATAAGAAGTTTAGAGTCCACTGAAGCCTTGTCGAAAGAGACGGCTGAGAGAAAAAGAAAAAAACGCTGTTGACAGACTGTGAGAAAAAGAGGAATATGTGATCTGAATATAGCAGAGACAAAAAATGAGGCAATCGAAAGCAGAGAATTGATCAGATTCTTCATTAAATCCAAGAATCTCATTATCTGAATATTAATTTGCGGTGCATTTGGAGCCACCGGGCACACGAGGAATTGAACAAGCGCTGAGAGAAATGTAAGATGAGAGAGAGTTTATGAATGTGTCAAGACAGCAAAATTGCTATGCTTCTGCTTTGTAAGATTCAAAAAAATACTTGATGGGCAAAATTATAATCTATAGTAATAGCATATCTCTGTCAGCCTGTCATTTTTTCGCCAGCTGAGGTGGATCTCAAATTTGAACCGGTAGAAAAACACATTAATCATTCAACAAAAAGCTGCCACTTGAATTTGTTACCAACGACTGAATCCAAGCTTGTTCCCAATTACCTCCCAAACCCACCCTGTACTTACAGCCAAAACATTCCCTTAACGGTCTTGTCTTGGGAAAACGTCACAAAATAACCCAACAGAAGAGTGTGCGCATCATTTCTTACCGTGCGTCCGTCCATACTATCCTGCTCTCCATGTGATCCAAGGTGAGTCCGTTGGGCCAGGCGCCGGTATCCATGTCCTTGAAAACCACATGTCGCCGTTTCCCGCTCATGGAAGCGCATTCGATGCGAGGAAACGTGGCATCCCAATCTGTCCAGAACAGGGCACTGTTGACGACAAAACTCAAGTGTTTAAACGACTTTCAAACGAGGCTACTTTCAAACCACATCCTCATTAAAAGCATCAGCATTAGTGCAATTACAAAACAGGTAAGAATGTGTAATGGCCCAATTTCATGGTAATATCCCTTCTGGAAATCATTTAAAAAGCTCCTTTATGGGTGATTAGACTGGTTCATTACAATTCACAAACCACTGCAAGGAGCTATCAATCACTGAAGTTCTTCATTAAAGCTATGAAGTAATTGGAAAACTGGTGCCGCTTGCTATTGTTTTCAATCAAAGTTGAGACCAGATTGGGGAACGCACCCCTGGCCAGGGTCCACAGCAATCGCCCGAGGGTGTTCCATTCCCCCGGCGATCAGGGTGGTCCGTAATTCGCCGTTCAGCTTGGACACCTCAATCTGGTCCAAGTTACTGTCGATCCAGTAGAGATTTCCCGCTACCCAATCAACAGCAAGGCCCTCTGGAGTGGCTAGACCATGTTGGACCACCACCTCGATCGCAGAGACACCTACAAAAAAAAAAACAATTGGGTAATTTGATCTGGGGAAGAACTACAGTCTACAGTTGTTAGCTTGTCGGTCAAGTGAACGATTACTCGGATTTGGTGTTTGGTGAGTGTTCATTTTGGACCCTATGAATTGTATGGAAAAAAAACTTTAACAAAGCCCTCAAGACAAAGTGATTACCACTTTATTTCACTCTTTCTCAATGCCTACACATCAGTTCTTTTGTGACACTAGTGTAAATTACTTCTCACACATTTTGTGGTTTTTGATGCTGACATTTTTAACACGGTTGGTAGACTGATTTTGCTTTTTAAGTGTAAAACAGAGCTAAAGAAAGAGCTCTCTCTAGAAATGCTGAACAATAAGGATAAGAAACATGAAAAAACTTGAGTGACCACTAGAATTTTCTTCACATAAAAGTAGAATTTTCATTTGATTTACTCTTTTTTTTATCACCTGTTCTATAAAATGTCTGGTGTGTTGCTAACACCTTCAGAGATTAATAATTATTTTCACTCAATGAATCAGATAATATTAAAGTCAGTTTTTATCCTGAAAGTTCTCTTCCCGTAATTCACCTACTGTTTTACATCATCCTATTTTCACAGGTTTTGTGATTTTAAGTAATTGTAAGCTTATATTTTTTGTTGCAACCATGATGTCAACTTACATCATCCATACGTAAAAATGGTTTAGGATTTGTATTCAATTTCCCTAACTTTAAGTAGGTCATATAAGTAACTACAACAATCAAGGGGAAAATGACTACTGCAATAATTTTGTCAACACTATCAGCTGTCAACTGCACTTTGAAACCATCCTGAACGCATCTGTAGTGAACACTAGATTTGTCAGTATTTATAAACAATTTTTGACACACTATTTATGTATCTGGGTGTATTGCAAGGAAAACACACATTTTGTGATAAAATGGAAGAACCAGGAGGTTGCACTCTGAACGCTTTCATCCAAATTAAATCCTTGACAAAAACTCGGTCCTAGTACTCAAGAATCAGTGCATGATAAACTGTAAGTTCCATTACATTATATTATAGTCTGTATGGTATAATATTAGCAGTGTCATAAACAATGTAAAAAGAATTGCCATACCGCCACCCTCTGACAGCGTCCCGCGATAAATTTTGTCCTCTACGACATCGGTCCAATACAGAAGGCTCTGGCTGAAATGGAAATCCAAAGCGATGGTGTTCCTGAGCCCGGGGACTAGCAGGCTGTAGTCGCCCCTTTGCAGGTTGATGCGGCGAATTTCGTGTCGGATGGAAAAAATGACGAACGCTTCAAAAAGATCTATAAAAGCATCAGAAAACAGATGGTAAAGAACAAGAATACATGCAGCCTTAAGTTAAGTTAAGCAACATGTCCTGTAAAGAACTGTGAAAATGCATTAATAAGTTTAATGTTGACTAGTTGGTCCTATTAAATATATATATATGAACTGACTCATTTGTAGGCTTATAAAAGTAAATGTAAATTCAGCCAAAAGCAAGATATTATCTGTAAATTGAAAAAAGCAGTCTAGAGTAAAGAAACAAATTTTGACATTGACCAATTCTGTGATGTTAAAATAGAAAAGTAGTTTAAGTATATTATAATAAAAAGATTTGACGAAAACTATGCTTTGAAAGGGTCTACAAAATTGACCAAAAAAGGCAAGAAACTGGTAAAGCAATGTTATTAATGGTAAAAAAAAAAATTAAATTAAATTATAATAAGAACAATATTTGTTTTATAATGTTTGTACATTCCATGCTATGAATAAAGCAAAAACTCATGCCTACATCTGGAGACTGGAGATGAAACCTTATGTGGATTGGCCGTTTCAATTTCGGACAAAAACTAAAAGCATTTTGACAGCTCTGAAAACTGAGCTGTGCGTTCGAGTAAAAGCTTGTTTTCCTGTTTATTAAAACATGTTACTTAGTGCTCTTTGCGCATATGTTCCTCTCCACTCTCATAAAGTGTGCCAGAGTTGGAGCTCTCAAATCTTTCCCAACACAAACAGTTGCTTTGGCTCTTTTGTAAAGTCAAACCGCTAAAATTAAATGCATATATATATTACAGAGTCATTTTACACCTTAAACAAAATGCACATCCTCTGTCTAGGACCGAAAATATGAACAAATGTGCTCTGAGTCACTGATTCATTTACTTGTCATTTTCCAAGGCATTTATCCGTGTAATTTACAGTCCAGAAATTTCAGGGTCATTCAGTTCCCCTGAGGTTAATTGCATTGCGGTCTGGACTCTAATCTGGTTTTAACCCTATTTGGGATTGAATTTTGTGTGCAATAAATTCAGATTGTTAATCGTTAGCAATGTGCCACGGTTTACCTGTGCTGTGGCAGCTGTCTCCATCAAGTCCGAGACTCCAGCCAGGATAGCAGGAGCATTTCACAGTATTCTTGTGCTGTTCACACACTTGGCTGCAGCGTAGATGCTTGGTACAGTAATCCAGAACCTCGCAGGTCCGGCCGTCCGAGCCCAGCTGGAACCCGGCCGGACAGGAACACACAACCCCTTTACCTGGCGCCACCGAGCACTCGTGACTGCAGCCACCCTTCCGAACTGAACACTCGTCTAAGTTGGATAAAAGACAGCGAGGGAGGAGGGTTAGTGTCATTATTGTCACTTCAGAAGAAAATAGCAGGGTCCGAGCAGTGAGACGACAGCTAGAACTGATGGAATTCCTCAGTGGACATACGGTTGCACAGCAGGGAGTCGTAGGCGCTTGAAGGATCCGAAGGAAATAGACGGAGAATGAACACACAAAAAAGGGTGCTCTCCGTTTGGTCCTCCAGGCTACACGCTTCTTGATCAGCAAGAGCAATTGGAAGCAAGTGGACTGTCTCTATTACCGCTTATAGTTCCATATGTCTCACAAATTCAGGCACTAGAGAAAGGCTGTTTACCGTCTCAGAAAAAATGTTGTCCCCTTTAGGGTTTCAAAGGCTTATCACTGGGGCAGTAACCTATACATTATTTATCCCAATAAGGCCCATTGTAGTGCCTTAAGGTACACAATACTGCTCTAAGGTACTAATATGCAGCTTTTAAAGGTAGATAAGGTTGTACCTTTAAGGGCACTTCCCTAGTTATAAAAATGTAATAGCTTGTCAATGTGGGAGTACCATCTGTACCTTATTTACCCCTAAAAGGTACAGTAAGGGTACATACTACTCTAATGGCGCTTTTCCACTGCATGGTACGGTACGGTTCGGTTCGGTACGGCTCACTTGTGGTGCTTTTCCACTGCATGGTACGGTACGGTACGGTGCGCTTCGGCGCGCTTTAAATGGTACCTAATCTGTTGAGGTTCCAAGCGTACCGTACCGGTACTAAAATGTGACGTGAAACACTGCAGATCACTGATTGGTCAGACAGACAGAATCGTCACTACCAGCGTCATTGGATTTGCGACACGAGACACTAAACACGCTATACAGAGTCATATAACCAGTAGACAACAGCCAACACGGTAGCACCTGTGTTTTACTTACTTGAAAAAAAGAAGAAGAGATCAACACTTTAAAAAGGAAATGGCTGAATCGTGGTCGAGGTGCAGACGTTCCTCTCGTTGGTTGCCTAGGAGCGGGTCCAGCGGATGGGGCAAAACAGAATGAAAAAGTGTTCCAAGAAGTAGCAGCTAGCTCAGCTAGCCGCACACGGCTATCACCGGACCTACAAACAGTGTAACGATCAGTCCCACCCACTTTGAATGGGTACTAACTGCAGTGGAAAAGCAACCGAGCTAGCGAACCGTTCCGCGCCGAATCGAACCGTACCGAACCGAACCGAGCGTACCATGCAGTGGAAAAGCGCCATAAGGTACTAATATGCAGGGGCGTAACTTTGTTTTAAAAAGTGGGTGGGACAGGTGTGTGTGTGTTGGTGGGGGGGGGGGGGGTTGTATATGTATAATTTTCAGGAAAAAAATAACATTACGATGTGCATACATCCATTTCAATAGTACATTGGGTTTAATTTGTTGTTTAATGAAATCTGCTAATATATATTGTTAGTTCCAAAAAAAGTTACGTGAATAAATGCATAGACCCACTTGTAAATAAATGGTATAGTGGTGTAACTTTTGCCGAGCGTGTCAGAGGTTCTGGGTTCTAACCCTCACTCGGAAAGTTTTTTTCATCAAAACTGAATATGTTCATCAGTGGTTGTATCAAGTAGGGACAAGTTTGTGTGCAGTTTGTTTTGTGATAGAGAGTCTCCGCAACGGCATTAAGCGATAGATTGAACTGCGTGTCCAAGTTAAGTCTTGACTTAAAAAACAACACATTTCAGCACTAGAACGTCTCATTTAAACAAACAAAATGAATGACCTGCTAGTTAACTGGAGATGATTTCTTTATTTGTATTAGGTACATCCGTGCCGCGATATGTTTAAAAAAGTGGAAATTACGCCTATGCTAATATGCACTTTTTAGGAGTAGATAAGGTAAAAAGTTGTCCCTTTAAGGGTAAAACTGAACCTTTTAAGGTACAGAGGGCACTGTCCCAGTGACAAGCTGTTGAACCTATTTTTAAAGATACAATTTTCTTTCTGACAGTGCATCAACTAAACAATGGGACACAAAACTATGGCTAAAATGTTTTGCTGTGTATGTTCTTGCAGTATATCTATTATTTTCAGTTTTTCTTACAATGAACGCTCAGCGGCGCAGAACTCCAAACATTTTTTTCCACCCTTAGCATCACTTTATTTTGATTTATGGCCGAAGGCTGTAGGTTTGGACAATGCAATTTGGCGGTGTGTCATCGAAGTGGCCCCATGGTGAGATGCTAAATGGAAAACCGTTGTTGAGTATTAGCTGAAGTTTTCATCTAGCAGTATATATGTTAGCCTCTTGGGTGATGAGCTCAATAATGCTATTTCTAACAGTAATGATAAAGTGAATACTGGCAAATGGCTTTATTAATCCACTTGTGTACGACATTAATGCACTTTTTAAACGGACATTAAAACTTATTTAGTAAATTATTGAGGGATAGAAAGGTTATCACAATAAAAAAAGCTTTTAATCTATTTGCTTTAGAAGGTATGTGACTATTTACAGGCATACAAAAAAATCTAGATTAAAATACTTTCTCTTATCCCAATTTAAAATGCAACAACTATCAGAAATACATTTGTAGTTTCAAAAAGGCCACGGAGGGATTCAAGGTAACACCACCTTGAACAGCAAGTGGTTTCAAGGTTTAAATGAAGCGTCTAGCACTGACAGAGGATAATGCATCTATAAACCTCAAGGCAGTCATATTGGTGGAGTTGCGGAGTGAATAAAAATGTGCTAGACAGACACTCAAATGGAAAACAACAAAGCACAGGCAGGAGAGATGAGGGGGACAGAAATGGATCATTGATGAGGGAAAGGAGCTCAAAAAGGTATAAAATGGCAAATGGAAGTACATTCAATCAGGCTACGGTACAATCTGTCACTAGCGATACTGAGGAGTCGTGGAGTCTGAGAGAAGTAACTAATACAGTAGAGAAAATTAAAAAAGTTCCAACAGGGTGATAATGGATCTTCCTGGACGGAGAGTCACTTCAAAATTCAGATCAAATGCTCATGCTCAAAATAAATTTCAAAAACTCCTTGACTTTGTGAAAAGTGAAAACTCATGACTTCATCATCTTGGTTTTGTCATGTTGATTTTTTGAATAAAGATCTTGGAGTCTTTATTTAAAATGTAAAATCAATCAACTAAATCGGATGGATGGATGGATTGGATGGATGATGGATGGATGATGGATGGATGGATGGATGGATGGATGGATGGATGGATGGATGGATGGATGGATGGATGGATGGATGGTGGATGGATGGATGGATGGATGGATGGATGGATGGATGGATGGATGGATGGATGGATGGATGGATGGATGGATGGATGGATGGAGGGATGGATGATGGATGGATGGATGGATGATGGATGAGCGTGGATGGTTGGATGGATGGATTGGTGGATGGGTGGATGGTTGGATGGATTGATTGATTGGTGGATGGGTGGGTGTATGATTAGATGGATGGATTGGTAGATGGGTGGGTGGGTGGGTGTAAGGTTGGATGGATGGATGGGTGGGTGGGTGGGTGTAAGGTTGGATGGATGGATGTGGATGGATGGATGGATGGATGGATGGATGGATGGATGGATGGATGGATGGATGGATGGATGGAATGGATGGATGGATGGATGGATGGATTGATTGGTGGATGGATTAGTGGGTGTATGTTGGATGGATGGATTTGTGGATGGATGGGTGCATGGATGGTTGGATGGATGGACTGGTGGATGGGTCTGTGGTTGGATGGATGGATTGGTGGATGGATGGATTGGTGGATGGGTGGGTGGGTGTGTGTAAGGTTGGATGGATGGATGGATGGATTGGTTGGATGAGATGGAGGATGGATGGATGGATGGATGGATGGATGGATGGATGGATGGATGGATGGATGATGATGGATGGATGGATGGATGGATGCATGGATGGATGGATGGATGGATGGATTGGTGGATGGGTGGGTGGGTGTATAGTTGGATGGATGGATTGGTGGATGGATGGGTGCGTGGATGGTTGGATGAATGGATTGGTGGATGAGTGTATTGTTGGATGGATGGATTGGTGGATGGATGGGTGCATGGATGGTTGGATGGATGGATTGGTGGATGGGTGTATGGTTGGATGGATGGATTGGTGGATGGGTCTATGGTTGGATGGATGGATTGGTGGATGGGTCTATGGTTGGATGGATGGATTGGTGGATGGATGGGTGGGTGTAGTTGGATGGATGGATTGGTTGGTTAGATGGATGGATGGATGGATTGGTAGATGGATGGATTGGTGGATGGGTGGGTGGGTGTATGGTTGGATGGATGGATTGGTGGATGGACAGATGTTTGTCTTATTATCTTATTCTAAAGTAGGTATTTATGTCTTATTTTCCAGTTAAAATAGATCTAGCACGATTTGTACCAATGCTACAACATTTAGATATTTTAGGCACGTTTAAGCCAAAAGTGTCCAATTGTGTGTCAGATATCATCAGGTTGCATTTAAACGACACAATCATAGTGTCTAGAAGACAGAAGATGTTTGGAGGTCCCAAAGGAAAGAGGGCTTTAGGGCACAGGCCAGCAGGTCCATTCACACAGCTCCTGTAGCCTTGAAAGAAGCAGCCGCAGGGTAAAACCTTAAAAAGGCCTAGCAAGATCAGAAAATATCTGTTGGGTTCAACTCAAAGATGTACAGGGTAGAAAAATATCATGTTAATGTTGTGTTGGATCAGCTTTAGTTCTTTATATAAATTTTTTTCTTTTTTCAGTAATAGTAAATGACCAGCTACGCACTGACAATCTGGTTGGAGCATGTGAGTTGCATACTAACAAATAATAAAAAAAGATTGGTGACCCAGTTCACAGAGATTCACTCAACAAAAGTGGGAAAGTGATATGGAGGCTCATTCATCATGATTAGTTCTATTATGTGGAGACTAGGTCTGCTTTAAACAATATTTATCCAACCCTGGAATTTTTTGAAATGTTTCTAGACCATTGAGTTTTGACAATTTCGCATTTATCTTATGGCTTGACCAGGGTGAGTGCATTTATCTCTGCCAGTGGCTAGCGGGATTTGTGTTCAGCCCAGCTTTGAGCAAGATAGTTTAGCAGGATCTTGAGAGTGTCCTTAAAGTTAATGGGGGTTTGATTGGCCCTTTTTAAAATTAATAGAGGCGTTAGACTGAAATAAAGATGTAAAATGCTTTTTTTCAGGCCTGCTGAACCTGTGCTTGCTGGGATTCAGGCTACAGTTTAAGGCTTTTTAATTTAGCGGCAACACTAATGACACTATTGTTTTATTTAAAGGCCAGTGAGAGAAAGATGCAAATCAAAATAATTAAATTTTATATAATTTAAGAAAAATTGCACAATCATTTTAGAAAAAAATATACGAGTTTATTATTCTTAGCTTAATGAATACATTATTAAAATAAAAAGTTGTATTTGTTAACATTACTCATAACGTAATTATTAGTAACATAACATTAATATAAAGTTAATTTACTCTTTTTTTCTCAATTTAATAATATATTAACAGAATTTAATTAAGTTTATTTAATTTAAATTTAATTTATTTTCAAAAGAAAATATTGTAAAAATGTGTTAAGAAATTAATCTCAATAAACAAGTGGTAAAGAATTACTATTCAATTTTATTTAAGAATTTTACTGTACATATTTATTAATGTGTATATAATCATTTTAAATCATTTTTGAAAAATCTGATCCGTTTGTTCAGATAGTATATTTAAAATCCGGCATATCTAAATCTGTTGCCATAGTGATGACTTCCGCCAAGAGACATACAAAAGAAGCTGTCATTGGAGAAAGAGAAAATTTGGCACATGCTGCGTTAAAAAATTGCTCACTCATTTGTCCATTCTCTATTCTTTACAAAGAGAACATCACATATGAGCACAAAAGAGTGAATTCAGCTGAGAATGATTTGTGCTAGTATACAACATTAAAGCTTTAACCATACATCACTGTAGTCACGAACGATGAAAACAACTTTCAACTGAAATCTGATCTGACTGTTCAAACTGAGACTTTGCACTAAAATGATTTTAAACCACATATTGATTCGGTTTAGGTGAGGTTTACTAAAATCCGATTCTATGTGGTTTTTTGCTACAAACAATTCAACTGTTTTGAGTCGGATACGCCTAAAAGTCTAATTTTCTGAACAAAACCTAATTATTTCAGTTGAAAGGAGGGAATAAATTCAGTCCAATCTCTTCTCTGGCCTCTCTGGATGATATTTCAGCTAAATGTCATGTGCGAGATATATGAGATATATATTGAATTTGTCGACCTCGCGTCATTCCTCATACTTGATTCATACTTTGCACAAAAATAAGATGATTCACATGCTAGATGGTGGATAATATATGTATTTTAGATTCCTCAGTCATTACTAAGGGCAAAAAAAAAATGAACATACGGAGTCTTTTTCTCTTCTCTCACATCCTCAGAGGCCAGTTTGCAGTGTGCACTCCAGCGTTAATCAGTGTGTGTGTGTGTGTGTGTGTGTGTGTAGGAGTAGACCGATGTAATTGGCTCTAAGCTATATTCCAGCACTACCTCATCTCACCTGAGGGAAGAGATCTCTCTCTGAAGCTTTCCTAAATGAACCTTAATACACTCTCACTAAAATCCACCAATCCCCCAAGAGCCACACACAGCATTCGGGCTCACGTCCACACACACATATGGTACACTTGTCACAAAAACCCAAATCCATTTATAGCACACCAAACAATGAAAGAAGCAAGATTTACATAAATTATTCAGGAGTTATAGTAAAAGTAAAAGATTCATTGAGGTGTTTTTTAAAGTGTAAATTTGTTTTTGGAAGAAATAGATTGAAAATGGATTGAATGGAAATGACACCCCTTCCATGGAGAAAAAATACAAAATTTTAGTAGTTTTGAGTATCCATCAAAACGAGATAAATCTACACGAGAAGGAAAAGTATGCAACATAAGAAACTCTATAATAATAATAATAATAATAATAAAATGCATTACAACATAATTAAGTACATAATAAGATACAGTATTTAGTATTATCTAATCTTGCATAGAAACAAAATGCATAGAATATATTTTATCATTCCCTTAAAACGAAAATATTTATTGAGGGTTGTTTAAACGAGACAAAAAATGCATATTGCAGTTTAGAAAAATAAACATCAGATATTTATATTCATTGCAACAAGACTTATCATAAGGCAAATGCATTGTTATGTTTAATGTATGTTTAGATGTTTATGGAAGCCAAATTGTGAATTTTTATTTCACATTTGTGACTTTCTTTTCTAAAAAATGTTTTACTTTATATCACATGATTTCATATTTCACAACTGCAAGTATTTCTTATTTTTAAATTATTTTAAATTATTTTAAAATCACATCAAAATCAAGACAAATCAAAATCAACTTAAATTTCACAATTGCGAATTTTTACTTTATATAAATGACATTTATTACAAAATATATATTTGTATTTAAAATGAAATCAATCTTATTTAAAATCAAATCGAATTTGTTCAAAAATAAACAAAAGAAATTTACAAAAGAAAATCACTGGTTTAAAACAATGCTGTTCAATCCCTAATCATGTCTTACCCTAAACCTAACCTCAAAATCTGATTGGTTGATAACAGAGTTGTTCCAATGTTGATTCAGGAATGAGACTACATCACATGAATCATTATATTAGCATCATCAGAGGTCGGTCAGTTTAAAAAACAACCCATAATCCCATGACTCACCACAGTAGGGTCCCTCGTCGGAGTGATCCGCACAGTCTCTCCAACCGTTACAGATTCGCTCGGGCGGGAGGCACACTGACGTGTCATTGCCACAGGGAAACTTCGGTGGCTTACAGATGGACACTTCACAGCCCTCCTCGTCCGATTGGTCCTCGCAGTCGATGTCTCCATCGCACACCCAGTCCTTACTAACGCATTTCCCTACGGTGCAGAGAAAACAAATGCGTTACAAAGCAGAATTTTTTATAACATCATTAACTCTCTGTGCGGTTGCTCTACAAAGCTATCTACTTCCTGCACACTTTTTCTTTAACCAAAACACTTTTTCTCTAGCATATCAAGCATATAATTTCCCATAGGGCTACACACAGTTTCTGAGTGCTTTTTGGACCTTGCTGTTTGCCATATCGTTAGCGATAATGAGGTACATAATCATTGTTTTATGTATTTATTATTTATTTATTTATTTATGTTGAAAAAGAAAACTAAGGATTATTTACCACAGAAAAATACAGTCAAGTGCTTTCTGAGAGTGTGAGGGGAAAACATTATATCAAAGAGTCACTTTTAGTGAAAGTGTTTGGGAAACTGACTGTTTAAAAGTTTAAGACATGAAATTGAATTAAATGGTACACAATTCACCGTTTACACTAGGATGAGTTTCGTAGCTACTATTTTTATATATTTAAATACCCTTTTCTCCCAATTTAATGTGAGAAATTAATTTTTATACAGAATTCTTATCAGTTCTTCTTAATGGTGTACTGAGTAACCTAAGGTGTTTCGATTTACTTTTTGAGCATGTGAGACAAGTCATTAGCGAATCCCTCATTATCTTTCCAGACAAGTTCTTTAAGAAGGTGAAACAGGGTGATGAGTACATAAATTACTTTTCTGTATCCTCCCAGACCAAATAGTGTGTTCACATTCATTAGACCTTCACCAAGCCTTTGCTTAATCAGATTTTAATTCCCTTTACTTTAGGTTTCACAGAAACTTTGTTTGGCTAAGTCTCCGTTTCACCTGAATTTCTCTCCTAACCAGGCTAGATGTGATTAAAAGGCTAACATTAAAATATCCTCCATGTTCATGAGAGGTCCAAGCAACTAAAACATTCTGACAGTACTTCTATAGCTTCTAGCTGTTCAGTTTGTCGTCATACAACATGGGGATGAATTAGCATTTTCGCTAATAGCTTCCCTCAGGAATTTCTAATGGTTTTCTAGAAGACCGGCTTCAGATTTGAGAGTAAAATGAGGTTCGTGACTTCTGCGTTTTGTTCCACAGCATAAATTACACACAGACACCTCAAATGTGAAACCGTTATGTGCTTTAAGTTGCTAATGTAAACATGCTAACAAGTTGCTACAGAGTGCACTATGTGAGAGCAGGCAACACAATGAATAAGGAGCCGTTTAAGCAGGATCTATAGGCCAGTGATAGGCTTATTATTAATGACACATGGACATGGACATAGACTGACGGCTGTTCTAGTCAGTCTAGACCAGTTAAGCTGGTGTTTAGCTGGGTGACTAGCTGGTCACCCATACTAAAAAAAAAAGCATCTAACATCTCCCTAAAACCAGATTGGCTTGAGAGACCAGCTAAGACCAGAAAACCAGTTTAGGCTGTACTGAGACGTTCTTCAGCAGGTTTTAGTGGCTACAATAACGTAAAGTCTTTTAATTATTTGCATTTGGGTGTTAGCAAATATTTATACATGCTAGATAATTAAACTACATATTATGTTATAAATTTAATTAAACATTTTATGGATTGACAGCCACAAATTAAAGTAGGTCTTCATTTTTTTTCCTCAAAAGTTTCTCCAATAAATCATCCAGCTTTTTTTTAGTGGCAAATGCTCCACTTTCCAACCTCTAACTTTTAAAGTTCAGCATCACATATCAATTCACAGACACATCTACCAACAAATACAATTCGACCTGAACCCAACTCTCAAGGGTAATAAAATATTCCTGGTCTGCCTCAATCAGAACAAAATGATGCATCTTAAACATTATTAATTCAGTCTAGAGTGAGGCAAAGCGATAATCAATGGCTTTTTGGAAGTGACTTTCCACACACAGTCCCATTTTCAGCAGAATAACGGTAATGCAATATAATTTGAATGAGTGCTGATTCATCATGACACCCTAGGCCACAATCAACAGATTAATGATGATATTTACGACCCTCTTCACCCAGAGATGACGTTATTGAGAATTTTCCAATGGGTGAAACCTGATTATGTAATGTGATAATGTGATTATGTAATAGATGTTGCTTTCTACCTGAGACCTTGCAGGTGAACTTTGCCTTGGGATCGCACATTCTCTTGGCTCCTTCACAGGCGATTTCATCGCTACCGTCCTCGCAGTCTTTGTCTCCGTCACAACGCCATATTTCAGGAACACAAGTGCCATCGCCACGGCAATGAAACTCTTTCTCACTGCAGTCGTTAACGGCGGAGAGTGCTGATGGGGGAAAGAGTCTCATTGATGGAACTCATTTTAGTAATAAATGTTCACATTTTGATACTGTTTTAGGTCAGTGTTACTGTGTATTTGTGTTTTGTATGATCCCGGGCACCTGTCCTGGAGCAGGTTGCATTCTCGTCGCTGAGGTCACCACAGTCATTGTCCCCATCACACATCCAGTGCTCAGGGATGCACTTCCCACTGGAGCACTGAAACTGAGCCACCGAACAGGCGTGAACGCAGCCCACCTCATCACTGCCATCCCCGCAGTCATCCTCTAGAGACAAGAAGAGGAAGAGAGTGAGAAAGGAATATAGGATATAGGGAAGCAAGGAAGAAATAAAGGACGAAAATTAGGAAATAAGGAAGATAGGAAAATAAGTAAGGAAGGTTGGTGAGGAAGGAAGGTTGGTGAGGAAGGAAGGAAGGAAGGAAGGAAGGAAGGAAGGAAGGAAGGAAGGAAGGAAGGAAGGAAGGAAGGAAGGAAGGAAGGAAGGAAGGAAGGAAGGAAGGAAGGAAGGAAGGAGGAAGGAAATAAGGAAGATAGGTAAGGGAGGAATGGAGGCAATAAGGAAAAAGGAAGACAGGGAAGGAAGGAAGGAAGGAAGGAAGGAAGGAAGGAAGGAAGGAAGGAAGGAAGGAAGGAAGGTAAGGGAGGAATGGAGGCAAAAAGGAAAAAGGAAGGAAGGAAGGAAAGAAGGAAGGAAGGAAGGAAGAAGGAAGGAAGGAAGGAAGGAAGGAAGGAAGGAAGGAAGGAAGGAAGGAAGGAAGGAAGGAAGGAAGGAAGGAAGGGAAGGAAGTAAGGAAGGAAGGAATCAAGAAAGGAAGGATAGATGGATGGAAGAGAAAAATCAAGAAAGGAAGGAAAAAGGATAGAAGAAAGGAATCAATAAAGCAAGGAAGAAAAAAAGAAAGAAAAACATTGATAAATGGATGAAAGGAATGAAGGAAGAACAAATGGATGGATGATGGATGGATGGATGGATGGATGGATGGATGGATGGATGGATGGATGGATGGATGGAAGGAAAGAAGCATTGACAAATGTAAGGAAGGATGCAAGGAAGGCAGGAATTAAGGAAGATTAGATGAATGGAAAGATAGATGAAGGAAATAAGGAAGGAAGCAAGAAAGGACAAATGGATGGATGGATGGATGGATGGATGGATGGATGGATGGATGGATGGATGGATGGAGAAGAAAATTAAAGAATGTGAAGGTATCAAGAAAAGATAAGAAATAAACAATTGGAAGGAAGGAAAGAAAGAAAGAAAAAAGTAAAAAGAAGAAAAGGAAAAACAGAGAAGGGAAAAGGGAAGTGAGAGAGTGATGTACAATGATTGCATAAGTCCTCTCTGCAAAGAGAAATTCAGATCTTCACTAGCTTTCGCTCACCAGAATCACAATGCCATTTCACACTGATGCATTTCCCATTACTACAGCCGAACTGGGTCAGCGGTTCACAAGTCGGGAAATCTAAAGAGAACACAATAAGAACAACAAAATCAAAACGGTGAACTGCAAGAGACACTCCCCTTTCCAACTTCACAAATCAACATTATCCCAATGCCGGCGGGAAATGTAAAAAGAACAGTAAAAGCCTTCGACTAACAACTTTTCCCGCCAAGAATGGCAGAGAACAACAAACACAGAGTTTGTTTCTGCTGAACTTTACACCTCCCGTCTTATATCTCAGGAGACAGAAGTGCTAACCTGCCGCACGCACGTTTCTAAATAAACCAACAGTGGCGTCTCAACAACTTTCAAAATTAAACACGTATTAGAAAAGACGTTCCTGGGTTACTGACAGGAAATGTGTGGCAAATTAACATGGACTTACAGTACGAAGCGAGCGAGCAGCCGTACAGCAACACGTGCCGCGACTCAACGGTGACGGCGACACTCGACGTTTCTTAGACGCCGTGTGTGCAGGCGGCTTTCCAGTGCCAGCTTGATTTTGATTTAAGGAAGCCAAGCATAAACTTTAATTACTCTGTGCGCGGCCCGCGTGTGCTTGAGAACCGAAGCGACCCTGGAACGGTACCCGAGGAAATTTAACCGGTAATAAGATGCGACGACTAACAGAGGCGAAAGCTTCAAACACACACTTCATCCCTCTGAGGAAGAGAAGGTGGAGATCTGCTGGTGTTTCTCATCTCTCATTTACAAGAGCTGAACGGTGCTGTCGGAGACAACTCGAGCCGTCACAACGGGTTTACAGCGGGCCGCGGAGCGCGGAGATATTCCAGGCATGGTAATAAGGAGCATAATATCATGCAAAGTGATTCATTGTTTTTGTTTTTTCTCTATATAATGACAATTTCTTTGACTTATCTTTGTATTTATGTTGAGAAGATCCCAGAATGCCAATCATTCTGCACAGTTTTCTGCGTTTAGCACAACAAAATATAAAAAGTATATTTGAGATGAGTGGATTTTAAGGTGTCTGAGGACAAATCCACCAAATTATAGTGTAAAGACACATTGTGATTTTGTTCCGCTCGATGTGAGAAACATGTTTCCACAGAGTTCTGTGAAAACTTAGTAGATATTTTAGAAAAAACAATGAATTTTCTACTGAGGTGAAAGTTGTTCAATTATATTTTCTTTAGTTTTTGATCTGAATCGCTTAATAAATTAAACAAATTATCTAGATTTATTTACTTGGCGAGGCCAGTTTTCACTTTTTAATTTTGGCCCTGAAAAAACAATCTGCACCTGCCATGATATATACATTTTCTTTATAAATAAATAAATAAAAAGTATTATTTGTTGACTTAATTTTAAATACCAGTTCATAAGGGAATAAATAAACAGTTTTAATTTAAAAAAATTAAATAATGGATAATATCTAAAACTTTATTATGTTGAAAATAAAAAATAATTACATTAGCATTATCTATATATATATATATATATATCAACACACACACACACACACACACACACACACACACACACACACACACACACATCCCTTAGGCTGCATTTATTTGATCAAAAATACAGAAAAAAACATTGCCTCATGACCATTTTTGAGGATTCCCTTTGGATATTTTCACACTAAGATAAATTATACAGTGAAAATTCCTTGAGACACCATGTTGAATTGACTAAAATCTCCATTCATGTCTAATGTCTAGGGTTGCCAGGCCTGCACAACAAAACCAGCCCAATAGCTGATCACAGCGGGGAAATTACACAGACTTGGCAACACTGCTATTGGCTGCCACTCAAACAAAGAAAGTTTATAACTCTGCTCACTCATTGGATCATTTTCATTTCAGAATGCAGAAAATGATCCAATAGGGCCACATTTTAGATTGTATCATAATAACATCAAATGACCTTCACATTTAAAACAAATCAAAGCAGTTTGCTGGGAACGGAATGTGAGACCTCCACACATGAAAAACAACAAAAGATATCAAAGAGACAACAACAGAGGAAATATTAAAACAGAACAGGCCCTTTTCTTTGTTTATGTGAAGATGCTACAACAAACACTTCAGATCTATGACATCGTTTTGTCTGGGCTCTCAATAATATGTCTATTGTTGTTAAAAGCCTTAGGGCCATCAGATAAAACTCAACTCAAAACTGCACCTGACCTTGAACAACCCCTCTTCTGTTTTGAAAAACTACAATGTGGGCCTCATTTATGAACAACCAAAGACATATTTCTGTGTGAAACATTAGTAAAACCATTGTTCAATTCAACTTTATACATAAAACATAAAAGGCAGAATCTCATTTTGATAAAACCCTTAAGAAACCAAATGCAAGTGTACAGTCTTCATGTGATTTTTGATCATGTTTCAACCCATTAATAGCATGCTCAAAGCATATTATAAGATAAAATACTGTAATATGGTTTGATAAAAAGCCATTAATTGAAGGATAAGGAGGCTTGATGATGAAAAAGCCCAGCAAAATTATGATGGCAAAGATAAAATATGGAAATTCAGAGGGAAGATCTTCAAAGCGCTCCACGTGAGGAAGACTCACCACACGACGAAGACTCATCCGACTGATCCCCGCAGTCATCATCACGGTCACAGCGCCAGTTCTCTGGGATGCAGCGTCCATTCTCGCAGGGAAACTGGCCTGGCTGGCAGGTTTGGGCTGTGGGAAGCATAAAACACGGATATGAAATCACACCTCAATGGATGTTCATTTAATCCTACTTATGTATCCTGTACAAAACCCAAATAAGGTCATCAGAGTGTTATAAAAGCTTGTAGCCTTTACTTCAATTTACTCAAAAATGTACGTAATAAAAGATAAAACAATGTTTTTAATACATATTAGATGTATGAATTAAAATAAATCCCAGATTTTCTTGAGAACTCAAACTTTTGGACTCCAGGACATTGACATTTCTTCCATGCTTGAAAACCATCTGGATTTGTTTTCACCTTTTCCAGGTCTGTATCCAGTCTGAGCCGTAATATTGAGTAATCGCCTTCAGAGATAAACCCCTAAGTCCATGACATCCAATATTACAGTTCGTGTCTTTCCTGAATAGGTGCGGTGTTCAAAATGTGTTTCGTATCAACATCTGGCGTCTATGAACTGGAATTAACCGTGCTATGAAGACAAGGAGTTGGTAAATATGGAACCCAACGGGTAAGATCTCTCAGAAGTTTTCTCTTGGAGCGTTAAACTGCGGGAAATCTTTGAAAATCCACATTGTAGACGCAAAAAACATGAGGAATGTCAAGGACTGACAAGCGTGTAGTTCCAACCACACTGGGAACATTTTGATAGTGATTTAAAACAGCTTTAAAAAAGGCTTCAGAAAATAACTTAAAAATAATTGATCCGTGGGCATTTTTTGAAGGCCACTATAACTGTTTTCCAGCATGGATATCCGTTAACAGAGGGGACAGCATGAAACTTGAATCAAGGATGCTGAGATTGAGTTGTGTGGCCCTTGAGGCAAGAATTATCTGAACAAACCTTGGTCAAAATTCAACAAAGGACACTATAAGCAAGTTAGCAGATGGTTAACACACCAGCAGAACCACTTATGTTCACAGAAAGAAGGAAATCTAGGGCTTGACACTTGCATTGAAAAATATAGGAACGTATTAAAAAACTTTAGAGGCGCAAATAATGTGTTTATCAACACATAATAAGGGTATACAAAGAGACATTTACAAGCATAATGTTTAAATGTATATATATATACATTTCTGATTCAAACTCTATTTAATAATTATGTAAATATTTAGTTATTTAACTGTAATAAACAGATTGTTGTGCAGATACTAGTAAAATTTATATATATTGACTAACATAGTCTTTCCTTCCTAGGACAGGGAAGCCCAGACAGAAGAATAAAAGAGTTTACGTTAAATTAAATGCCAGATACATTTTATTGTGTTACCAAAATACCAATAATAACCAGATTAAAAATAAATAAATAAAAACCGTGCACCGGGACTCTTATTTTAAAATGTCAATGATTTATTATTGCAGTTTTAAATGATAAAGTAACGTTTTTTAAGGACCTACTGGGACTTTATTTGCACCAGTATTCCTAAATACATTTTATACTTCACACATGTGTAGGACAAAACATATTCATAGAGGGAGAAAGATAAAGTTAAGTTTCCTGAGATTTGAGATGGACTTTCACAGTCTATGTAAAAGAGCAGCTCAAACATTCTCCGAAGTATCTACTTTTGTGTTTGATGTAAGAATAAATGTAATCAGTGATTGAAAACCAGGAATAGAAGAGTCCCTGGATTTCCAGAATGTTCCGGTGTTGCTGTAAACGGACTGCAGGTGTTTCAATAACCTTTGAAGGTCAGGTTGTGCTTGTTTATGAAGCTTTGAAAGATGGAAGCAAACTGGAACGTACAGCCGAACAGGTGCAGATTTTAATTCTGACAGAGTAACAGTCCAGAAGTTTGGTTGTTTACAGATTTTTATGCATATTTCTGTAGAAATAGTAACAAATTAAAATATGAAACACGCACATGGTGATATGAATGAATGATGTGTCAGTTGGCAAGCAATCGAGTTTGTCATGGTTTAGCTATGCCTGAAGTTTGTTTTGTGTCTCATTTCTACCAATTTTAATCGCTAAATTTCACTTTTTTTGCTAGGTTTGTTTTGAACCCCGCTAATGAGAACTTTTTCATCGGAGCGTCATCTTGGGAGTCTTCAGCTTGCCAAAGAGTATTGATCTTAATGATCTAACTGAGGTGACTGTCTACACTGGGTGCAAAATGTGTGAAACCTTTCTATTTTATTTATTATTATTTCTTGCTTTCAGCCTATAAGTCTTGCTATTTCAGGCAATTTAATTACAGCAGGAGTTACGTTTTTTTACCCTTCACTTCGCAGACGATTAATTAGATCCCTCAAGATGCTATTTTGAAATTCCAGGTTTGAACGCAACCTTGTATTGAAGACACCTTTGAAGACAGAAAGGAGTTCAAATCAAGAAAAATTAGCATTTACAATGTACCATTTTTTTTTTATATAATTTGGAAAACTATTGTTAAGTCTCTCATGACAACAAGTTTGGAACTAATTGGCTGCATGTTAATTAGCAGTCCTTAAGATAAAGGATTTCTTGCATCTTGTTTAGAATGTGGCCACAAAGCCACAAAAGAATAAACAATAAATGTTATATTCTTCATCTCAATCTCATTACCTGGAAATAGCATGCATAATAATAATAATCCCAAATATTAAGCATTAAAATAAGCACAATATATTTATAGATTTCATAATTTAATTTAAGTTGTATGTAGTGTTTGTGAAAATTAAGGTTTTTATATATATATATAAAATCTTAATTTTTATTACCTTGAAATATTAAGCATAATATAAACATATAGCATTTATGTAAATGATTATATATATATATATATATATATATATATATATATATATATATATATATATATATATATATATATATATATATATATATATATATAAACAAAAAAATCAATGAGTAAAATATAATTTCATATCATTTAAATCAATAGAAACCTGAAATAAAATATCCTGTTATTTTCAATCATAACACTTTTTATTTCTGTCTGAAAGCCGCAGTAATGAACTCAGGCCAAAAACCTTGAATTTCCCTCAACGGATAAGACGACTGTAAATTACAAGCTGGCACAAATTCTCTTTCCACTTTACCACTCTCCCAAACAGTTGTCATTGATTTCCTCCTAATTCTACCTTTAAAGATTAGATTAGAAAATTGTATTACCCACAAAGGAGAACTTTGTATCTAGGCTATCTAAATTAAATTGGCCGATGCCTGTTGGCAAAATGTGTGAAATTTGTCACCGGTCCTTTTATCAGCTGTTGCAATACAGCTCCGACAACACAATGTGGCTTAAACACAGCATCTTTACTGGGATATTGATGTTTCGGATTACGGATTTATCCTGATGCCAGGAACCCCCCACCCCCACCCCCGGGGAGGATTGTACCAGGGATGTCTTCTAGAGATTTAGACTGCAGGATATTTCAATCTAAAAGTAAATTAGATGCTGGACCCTTCCAGGAGGAGTAAACTTGACCAAATCAGTCATTCGCAACCGCCGGCCCATCGCAAGATGCAGGAACTCTCACGGAGGACTCAAGCTCACCGGGCCGAAACAGATGTGTGTCATGTGTAAATCCCACCAAGTGCATGATGAATTACGCGGACGAACCTAGTTTCATTCCGCTCGCAGACCGGAGGGAACATGTGACACGTGTGCCTGTACCGGTGGGAAATTATACAGGGGTGTCAAGTAAGACTTCTCCTCTCCTCTCAAAGCAACATATTCTCCATTGGCGCTAGCTTTGAGTGCGGCGCCTACAGCGATCAATGCGTCTCCCAGCGGTGGGGCCGGTCGGCGAGGTTGTTTCGGTTGGTTGGGCGTGTATACGGTGCCCTTCATGTAGGACAGGGCTCCAGAGTGAAGCTCACCTGAGCAGGTGCGGTTGGACTCATCCTCGTTGCTGCCGCAGTCGTCGGTGCCGTCACACAACCATCTCTTTGGGATACAGCGGTTGTTCAAGCATTTAAATTGGTCCGGTGGGCAGCTGCGATTAGCTGAGGAGAGAAGAAAAAAAAACAGTCTGTCAATTGGTAACACGAATTAATTTGAAAGCATCTGGGTGTCCAAAAGTTGAGATATGTTCTGAATTGCATACTAACATATGGCCATGCCACCATGTGGCATACTGTATCCCACAATGCAATGGGCTCAACTTGACCTTTCTTTCCAAAGTAGCTGGAGGTGTATATCAGTTCTTAAATCTAATTATATATCTAAATGTATCATATTTTTAACCAGGCATTTTAGTATAATTCTAAAATAGTCCGCTTCAGGTTGTGGAACATGTTTCTTTTGCTGTGAAATCTTTACTGATTTCTATAATCAATGTAAGAATAACTTTTATATTGTTAGTAATATTTCAAGATGAACACTTACAAGATGAACTGAGGTTTACTTGATTATCCATGAAAAAATAACAAATATGATCAGTGCTGGGAAAGTTAGTTTTAAAAGTAATGCGTTACAATATTGTGTTACTCCCTAAAAAGTAACTAATTACGTTATTCAGTTACTTTTTATGGAAAGTAATGCATTACTTGTTACATCAAAAAAGTATTCTGATGCATGATGCATGTACGTAATGCATGTTACTTGAAATGCATTACCCCGAACTCTGTTTATGATACATCATTCTTCTGAAGAACGTTTATTTGTATATCTCTTACTTGCCGTCGGCCCAGTACGAGCTACGGGGAGCTACTAAAACTTGCCCGTAACACACCTCTCTGAAACAACGTCACACAAACCCATCATTTCACCAGCAAATGGAAGTTTTATCAGAAAACGAATCAGAAAGAAATCACTGGTTCACAAAACAAATGTGATAAAAGAGAACATTTGTTGGCATTTTTGTTGTTTACTTAAATATTTAAAACCCAAGCAATCTATGTTTTATCACAGAGATAAAGTGGTTTCCCCATTATTTCACAACACAAAGAGGACACAGTCTACTTATTCAGTCTCGTCTGTTTCTGTTTATTTGTAATCACAGGACAGTTTTAGCACATTTAGAATGAATGATCATTTGTACAAATATGCCACCAAAAATACAACCTGAGGAGCTTATATTTTCAGTCAGAGAAACAGAAGAAGCTCCCGTAAGACCGGAGTTGCTTTATTTTATGACATATGCAGACCTAAATATGGATATCAGACAGTCCGGTATAAAGAGACGAGTATCATATTTACATAGTTTACTATGGTATTGGTTAGCGCATATAGTCTTTTGCATCGCATATAAATATTTCTGCCTTATACGTTGACCAGAATCCACATCGGATCATAAACAGAAGTTTAAACACTCGCTGCCGTCTGAAAGTGAGTTTTGAGCTAAAATTATTTTAAAAGTCTTTAATGCTGATGTTAGCTGGTATATGAAATATGATAATTGTATGATAATTGTGTGTGCAAACATGCAACAGTGAGGCTATATGACAATAATTTGCATACAAGAAATGTTTAGTATTGCACACTTCCCATTGTTGACACAGTGTTTGTTTCTGTTTGTATGTGGTTAGATTACAATAATGAGATAAAACCTACAGCAGAGGAGCGGATCTTCATCGCTGCCGTCTGAGCAGTCATCATCCCCATCACACTTCCAGGAGAGCTGAACGCAACGCTGGTTCTGGCACTGAAACTCCGCTGGGCCGCAGCGTTTTGTGTTAGTGACCTCTGATGGGGCTGTAAAGGGCAGGAACAAGATGTTAGAGAAAGAACACACTCTTGCTTTCAGCAATAATAGTTTATTATTCTTATTTTTATATACACACACATAGTAAAATGCTTCTGTTTCATTTTCTAATTATTTCTAATTTAATACAAAAATAATTTGCAAATGATATTATCAGCATAAAAATGAATGAAAAAAAGTTTTATAATATAGTTTTAAATATACATATTGCTAAAATATTTTTTGTTGAACAATAAATGTGCCATATTTAGAACAGAATAGAATTTTAAACCTACAAGTAAGTGTATTTTATGATAGCAGTAACTGTTAAGTGACTATTGTAATGGGGTAGACACTATTTGAGTCTGCATTGTCAACTTTATCTTTGCAGCCACTGACAGAAAACACTAGTTTATAAATAAACAATTTAAATATTTCATGCATAATCATTACTTTTGCCGGTTCTTTGCAAGCTTTATTTCAGGAGTATTTCAGTGCTTTGCCTGTGCTTCCCCGATTTCAAAAAACGGTGGAGTGTTCCTTAAACAATATTTAATATATGAGCAAGGCTAGTAGTTTTTGGTGTCATAACCTTATTTATTAAGGTCACATGGATCAAAAATGTATTTATTAGTTTTTTGTGCTGAGCGACCCAGTAGAAAAAAATCCTTAGCGTTGAGCTCTGCAGTGTCCTTGTTACATATACTTATTGTATTAGTAACAGTACATTACATTTAACTAAACCAAACCCCATTCCTAACTATAACCATAAGCACATGTTGTTAATATTACTCAGTACTTAAAGTAACACTAAGTAACACTTTTCAACCTTCATAATATATTTCCAAGACCCTTGTGATGGTACATCGACTTAAAATAAGTTAAATGACACGTCTGCCATAGCCTGATGTGGTCTGACTCTGTATCACTTTTACTGGCACTATGTAACTTCGGGTTTCGGGTAGGAACCCGTGCACAAAAAGAACTACAAAATTCGACTGATTTACGTCAAGCGCTACAATAGTCATTATTTAGTTTTTCTTCGTTTCTGATGTCACAATACATCATCCTTTCATGAAATCATGTAACATACTCTAACTTGTCTGTGGACATCGTTCATTCTAAAGCCGGTGCTGGATAAACAGCAAGCGTGTGTGCGACGGTAGGCTAAATGATTTACGACAGCGGCAATGGACAATTTCGTTTCCAACCAGTAGGGCGACCAAAGAGGAAAAGCTACTTGGTGTTACTTTAAACGTAGACTTACAATGTCTAATTCTTCAGTTCTGAATTATGTTTAAACCTGGCACGCACACATCCACTGTTACTTATAATGACACATAAAAGAAATTAGCAAAACAGAATGTGATGTATGCAACATATTGAATCCACACAAGTTTACAATGGATTTAAAGCCAAACCACACGCAAACACAAACACAAAGACGGCTGCAGCCAAACCGCAGTTTGAGCCGAGGCATTTACTTCCCCCACTGGAATTGGAAATCAATGGGCATATTCAGCTTAACAAACATATCTGATCCGCAGTCATATTTCCCACAAACGCCACCATTATTGACGAGTCTGTGGGTGCCAACAAAAACTGCATATTCTGTTTTGCATTGTTATGATGATGATTAAAAAAAAAATGTAAATCTCTGAATAAAAATCAATTACATCAGCTCTAACCAGACAATTTTTCAGTGGCCAGTAATATTTAATTATGCAAATGATTGTTCATATATCACATTGTGCCTGGTTAATGATAACTTTTCCCCAAAAGACTAATGGAAGCTTACATGAACAGGTGATGTTATCTTTCTCCAGATGTTGACCATCTGCGCAGGCGCACACACGTCCTGCAGGCGTGACGAGGCACAGAGCCGAGGGGCTGCAGCCCCCGTGATTCACAGAACATTGGTTATTACCTGCGGGAAAACAAAACGAAAGATAAATGCAGTTTGGAGACATTATACACAGGTGAAGATGTCAAATAAACCTTCTTTCCGTATTCCAAAGCAGCTGCTTTGCAAGGACAAGATTAACGCGCAGTAACCGGATTATTTTACTTGAACCTTCTGAATGAACTAAAATGATTTCACATTGGCTCGGTTCAGTTATAGAACTGTGCAGTATAATATTTTGCGTAGCGTTTTATTACACAAGTTCGCAAGAAACAAGATTATGATTGCTAAATAAAAGTTGTTACCATAGACTTCAACTAACTCTGTGTCCAAGCACTCCGAATGAACTATCAAATGCTTTTTCCAAAGTGAAAAGCACTCCCAGTTAAGCACAGAATCCAGAAGGGACATAAAACGACATGCTCAGAGCTTCTTGTCTAATGGACATTGATCTTTCTTCATTAAAATCAATGATACAGGCATATCTGGCATAGACTCCCAGTGAAGATGACATTGATTGGACACTATGGACCATGTGTCCGTTGAATCATCTGCAGAGATTAATGTGGATTAAAGCAGATCACATTAATTGAACACAGTGCTTTTAACTTTAGTTGACAAAATATCACGATGCACCAAATTATAATGCACAGTACATATGAAAATGTATTTTTTGGCTAAAACTGTTCAGACATCTAGGCTATATCATTTCCTCAGGCCAACGATAAACATTTTATGTGAATATGAGATTTTAATCTGAAACCACTGACCATTTTATAGAATAACAGTTCTGAGCAAATGATACACAAGTCACTCTCAATTGTCAAGTGAGGCAAAAGAATGAGTCGTAGCGAGTTAATGTAGCATAACGTGACAACAACTCTAACTCAACTCCTGAACAGAGCTTAGTGAAGCTCGTAAAATGATAAATAGCAAACATTATCCCATTTGCTTTTCCCATATGCTTGAAACATGCACTTAGCAGCACTGAAATGCTAAGTCAACATGTACCTTAAATATTCAGTGACATCTCAAGGAAGAGTTATTGAGTTCATGCTAATTATCATATCTAAAATACATACAGATGTTGTACAAGGACTGGTACAACCGCCAGACATGGTTAGTAAAGTTTGGATTTAAGCTGTTTTTATAAACAAAGCCCCATAGTTTCCACTAAAAGCTAAATGCTCTGCCAGGTTATTATATATTCAGCACAGTTGAGTTCACAGGTGCCGCAATGGTGCACAGAACATCTGGACAAAATCAGTAGTGTAAACATGATTTTAAAGCTGCTTGTTAAGAATGAAAGAATATAAATTACAACTACCTTGGAAATGTTCGCACAACCCATAAAAAGTCCCATTTGAATACTCTTTCCGAGACCCATTTGCGGTAAAGTCTCTTTGTTTGGCAAGGAAATAGCGCACTTGAAGATATTGTTAAAACAGACAGCAGTCATCAATACGCCCCTGTGTCACGATTCTATGTGTTTAATTATCTTTTGTGATCTTGTTTTCCCCTGTCTTGTGTGATTTTTGGTTTAGTCCTGTTAAGTTTTCCCGCTCCTCGTTTGTGTTCAGTTTTTATCACCTGTGTTCTGTTAATTATTCAATCATTCCTTGTGTATTTAAACCCTGTGTTTTCCCTCAGTGTTTGTCGATCGTCGTCAATTTATGGTTGTGTGTTAACCCTGAAGTCCTGGAGTTCTGTTCTTTTGTTCTCATTTGTTTTTGGATGTTTTTAGTTTGTTCAATAAATATATTATATTGAAGCCCTAGTCCTCGTCTTCAGCTACCTGCAGCAACCCTGACACCCTGCTTGGTCATTGAAGTTTAAGAATGATTTAAGCCTGATTTATATTGCCAATGCTGATTTATACATTTACATTCATACTGTACCTGAGATGGCGTGGCCATTTCTGGCCTGCCATTGGCTGGGTGTCATTAAGAATGACATTTAGTATATCTACCAGAGGCAACATATGAGTAACTCTACAGGAGCCGTCACAGCGATTAACCTTCAGCAAAAGTCGAAGACAGAAACAAACATTCATCATCACCCTCAGTCACCTTACTAGCTCCAATGACGCATATAACTAGGAGGTCAGTTTTGATCAATGCCATACTCACTGAAGAACGAGTTAAGCCACCAAATAAAGTACAATGTTCACATGACACAAAACATGAGCAATAAAAGTCATCAGCTGGTGCAAATCTGTCTACATTAATATGGGTAGGTTTGTATACACTCTCCGCTTTCAAGCAATTCTTGTATACTGAAAAGTCAGAAAATGCTAAAATCATCTTACTGTGTATGGGTAAAACGAATAAATCTCACACCATTCTCACGCCATTCTACTGTCACAGACATCTTATTAGCAAAATATCTCACCACTTACTGGTGATTGACAATGACTAAACATGTCATCGTTGTCAAATATCTCCTTTTTCCACAGTGTACACTCCAACATAAAAACAGCATGGTAGAGTGACGGAAAAAACAATTCACTACACTGTGTATAGATGCCAAAAAAGCTGCCCAGTTCTTTAAAATAACTGCTTGGCGCTCGAGACAAAAGGGGATCTGGAACCAAAACCTCAGAACAAATCATTCAAATGTCCTGCAAATGCCTTCAAATTAGCCCTAAAAATATGAGAGAAGTTAGGCTTATTTGATCCAGGCCCCAAAAATGCTTGGATCATGAAGTCTTAAGGTTAAAATTACCATTAAGTATCCTACTCTGGGAATATCAGTTGCAAAGCATTTATTCAAATTCAGGGACTTGCCAGTGTGGCATTAGTTTCTAGAATGTTCAGCTGTTTAAAAGGTGAACATGCGGCGTGATATATTTCATTTCCATATATCGTACGGTATAGCAAGTGTGTGCCAAAACAGGGTTAGCCCTCTGGGCAAAGCTATGGAATGGTGATGTATAAAGACTCAAACCACCCCTCAGAAGTTTGAAGGTTTAAATCCTTGAGCTTCTGGAAAGCAAAGTTCTATATCACTGCAGCCTTTGGCAAGATTTCAAGAATTCATTACGGCATACAGCATACATATTCATATTTACCTTTCTGGCTCTGCGGGTCATAAACCTGAATCCCGAAGAGAGGTGGTCTTTCCGCTCGCAATAGTGCAACATCATTAGATGACAAATCCAGACGGAATATCGAGGCGTTCATGTAATCCGTCCAGAATATGTAATTCTGGTAATGCGCAATCCCAAATGGGTGATTCAACTCTTTCCCGCTGTACACCACCTGTGAAAAGTAGAACCCGTTTGTGAGTCACAGTGAAACATTGAGATGAACATAGAGTGGAACTGAATCTGAGAACTAAAGAACTGACTCACTCATTTACTAACCGTTCTGTGGCTGCCGTTGAGGTAGATTTTCTCTATGTGGTCAAAGTAGGCATCACACCAGTACATGACGCTGGAGGAATGGTCAAGGGTGAGGCCATTGGGCCACAGCATGTTGGACGTAACGAAGATCTGCCGGTGAGATCCATCCATCCAGGCCTTCTCTATTCGTCCTCTGCTGTCAATTAACTCATCCTCCTCCCAATCTGTCCAATACATCCATCTAAGGAACCCAGTGAGAAAATACATATTTAAGGTCATGAAACCCTGCTGAATAGGACCAGCTTAGACCGGCATCAATTTCCATGCTGCTCTGGACAGTTTAATGTGGATTTAATGAATGCCAGAAAACAAACCCAAAAACTTCAGAGTAGCTCATTGGGAATTATTTTTAGCATACTATATTGTAGGGAATCATTCGATTACTGAAGCTGTTTCATGACAACTCCCTCCGGGTCAGCGGCAGCGCCAACGCAGCTTTGAATGTTGCGATATAATTTTGTAAAAGTTTAATAAACAGAAGAACTGAAAGATTGTGTGGGTGTTTGAATCCAGATCACAGATGAATGGTGCCGCTCTATTGTCTTATCTCTCTCAGCATATGAGCAGCGCAAGGGCTTTTCCACGTCTCTTCCACGAGTCCACTTGGGATATTACGTCACTCAACACTCATAGACAACGACACTTCATCCTCTGTTGGAACAAAAGTGGCTAACTTCTGTCAACCTCATCTACAAGCAAGGACAAAAATAAAGCAATTGAAATTGAATTAATATCGATTCTGGAATAAAAAAATATCGATTATAGAATCTTAAAAAAAAAAAAATCTAATGAGAAGCTGAAGTGCAGAGTGATGTCATCAATATCACTGATTCATATTGATGAAAGTAAGAGGCTTTACATTTTGAATGCTTATATCTTCTAAATGCAATTTTTGTCATTGTTTTGGAGCAAACTAGCTTAACCTTAACCTAAGGCTAACATATTCATACTAAATTCAATAACCAAGTACCATGTTCCAAAACACAGCTATGATCTTAAGCTGGGTTTGTTCAAAGATGCCTTCTAGAAGACAGGTCAAAAACATCCTTCAAAAGTATTGAGGGCAATGTCCTCACTTAACCACCTAAAAACCTAAAAAACAGGCTCCCCACATTGGATGTTATTAATACTTCTTCATTCTTTGGGAGCGAAAACTTTTGGTTCTGCAACTCTTACAAGGTCCTATTTTTCCAAGTTCAAACCTCTCACATTTCACCACATAAACTTAACACTGTGACACGGCCTTGCGCATTTGAACGCAGCCTAACATAACATGACAGAGGGAATCGACTCCCCCACTCATATTCATTGACCTGTTGAATAACTCATGAGGCAGGGCTTTGAGTGACAGCACCTGCTGTGAACAGGAAAATCGTCCGAGTGATGGAGAGGGAGAGCAAATGCGATCAGGACCTAGAGTCATAACAGCTAATCCTCCATCTTATCATGTTAGCACAGACAGAAAATGACATGCGTACATGGGATACGGAAGGACGGACATGGAACGGACAGTTTTTAGAGAGAGAAATGGGATTTGAAAGGGGAGAGATTAAGCTGGGATAGGTATTGAATATTCAGCATACCGGCAGCTAAAGCTAAAGCTTAAGCGGTGATCCAAAGTTAAAAAAAACTTGGACTGTTTGAAATTCTAAACCAATTTCCAGTAACACAATTGCAGATTAATTGCAGATTAAAACCGATTACTCATAATTATTCCAAAGTCTTTTTTTGCCAATGATCTAAAATTCTAAGACACCGAAGCTATTAAAAAACAGACTTCCCAATCCAAAAACCCATTACGTGGATAAACATGTCAAGTGTACAGCACACGGAAAGAAGTCACTAAAATATAAGCAGAAACCAGAACCTGCCTTTAAACTTTTAAACCTCTTAAGTCAGGCTTCACCGTTCTGCCAAGACAGCAATTTACAGTCATGGTCTCTCCATATTCCCTTTAAGCTTTTCCATCTGAGCAATGACATTGAATAAGGATGTTCGCATTAGCTCGCTTGGTACACACAATGCTACTTCTGCTACTCCCTCTCTTTCATTTAAATGAACAACAATATTGAATAAACGTATGTTTGTTAACTCGCATCATTTCAAAGAAGTTGACACCAGAAAGTGCCATGGTATATAGTAGTACCATGTTTTTTTTTCTATTATTATTATCTTATACCAGCGCAGGGCTTTTGTGTTAATGAAAACAGAGAAAGCACACGGTTATTGAAATTTCTTGATGAAATCTCTAAGCGCAAAGGGCAAACATCCCCGCCCCCCAGTGCATTCTAAATGGCTAGATTTTGTCCAAGGCTTTAGCAGACTGAAATCCCTGCAGAAGAAGCTTTTAAATGCTGCTGTAAGCAGGAAAGGTATCATGGGCTTACCCATTTAGAGGATCCACAACAATGGCTCTGGGATGAGACATATTGCCTTCTAAAAGCGTTCTCCTGGTCTGAGAGGGCCGTTCCAGCCCGGCCACGTTGATGGTCTTTCTATAACCGTCATTTGTCCAGAACAGGTTGTTACCGATCCAGTCCACCGAAATACCCTCAACATTATCCAGCTCTGGAGAAAGAGAAGCAGAAATAAATTGAGAAAATGTTGTTCTTTTTGCTTGATAACATCAAAGACAGCTCAATTAATCACTGTCCTCCTCTAATTCTTCCTAGTGGAATTATGCAGTATCGACCAGCGAACTTCCCCGACAACTGAATTGCTCAAAATGTATGATGAATAACATCCCATTTGGAAAACATCGGCAACAGAAGCGCTCAAGTACAGGTGGCCTGCTTCTACCGTAGCATGCCGCATGGTTGCACAGATGATTCATTACAGAGCCGGAGCGAAAATGAGTTCGTTAGAGAATATTTAACTGCTTTTTCCACAATAAAACTGCAGTAAGGCTCAACAGACTTACACAAAAGCAAACATTAAGTCATGAGAGATAAACATACCGTCCTTAAGGATCGTTTCCCGAGCGGTTCCATCAGTCTTCTGACGTCCGATTAGGAAGCTTGTGGTGTCGGCAAAGTAGACGTAGCTACTCTCTGCATGGAAGTCCAGCGCTCTGGGACTCACAAGCCCTTCGATTTGAATCAAATGTTCATCGCCAGACTTGATATTCACATCCAGACCTCGGATAACTCCGGGTCGTCCTTTTCCGTAAAACAGGAACAGCTCGTTCTTTGGTTCTGAGAAGACACGATTACCCAAGTAAACAAACGCAGTGGCGGAACGTAATAAGCCTTCTGCCACAGTACTGTCAGAGCTTAATTAATTGACATAATTAGCCTCCGTTTTCAATTCAGTTCTGCAAATTACAGCCTTTGACAAAAATGTATCCAAAGCAAAAGGCTTGAGCTAATTACATTAGCTTAATTAAAACCAGAATTAGTTCCACTGATTCGATTCTATCGAATAAATCATCTTTTGGTGCATAACAGTTACATTGTGTTTGTAATTGTATGTGTGTCTGTGTGTGCGAGTATAAAAGTAACTGGGGACAAATAGGGTCCTAAGTGGGGGCAGTAAAATGAGGGACACGTGTGTGAAGCAAAATGTTTTCGAAATGCATTATTTACGAGCTGAAATGGTGCAAACATGATGATTGCAATTATTATTAGGTCTGGCAGTGAGATCCAGGGAGACAAAGAAAATTGGATGAAGGGATAGAGGAACCCAGCAAGAACAATTGCGTTTGTATAACTTTGAACGGGACCGAAGCCAAATTATTCCTTTGTGTGAAGAACGTACACAAATTTGAGCCGTTATTGACTCTGAAATCAAAAGCAACCATTCTGCTGCTTTCAAAACAAATATGGCAGAGTTTCATTGCATGCAATTCGGTCATGAGACGCGAGAATCAATGAAGCACAATGTTATTAATGCCCCCCAGGTAAGACAGACAGTTTGGGTTACTTTAAATAACCATGTCGTAATGCATGTTCTTGCATAATCCAGTGAATTAAATAATTTACAAATGAATGGTACTTCAACTCATTCATAACGAATGAATGACGAGTCTGGAATCAGTCTGGAAACAGCATCACATTATAACACTTGAGATAAAAACAAAACACTCAATTGGATGAATTACATTTAAAGCCACTATAAAATAGTGATACACACCTGCATTTGACGCACATCAGTTGAGTATTATATGATTGCTGCATACTGGGTGACACATCACAGTTATGAATAATATCAATGGATGTTAATGTGGAAAGTCACCTGGTGACACACTCTCGTGATAATTTGTACAAGCTTACTGAATTGTCAGATAAAGAATCTGGCTTGCACAAATTGTTTTTCAAGTTATAATCATGGTTAGGTTTAGGTTCTCTTTCATAGGTTCTCTCAACGCTGCGGAAAGCGCAGTGGGATATTCTCTGAATGTGCCGATTGTCTGAAGCCTTATAGAATCACGCCAATTCATTGGCTGATGGCGTCCGCGCAATATGGCTCCGCCCCGACGCTCTTACGTCGCATCATACGTATTCGCGCGCGCGCCATCTGCTCCTCAGATTTCTCTGCCTTCAGAACGAAGCGGTCACGTTTGCCCTTCGCTCGTGATTTTTCTGAGCTACAATTACATTTGGATTATTCTCGGCGCTTCTGCGACTGTTCAAGCGGAACTCTGTTTCTCCTTACGGTGAAGCTGCCATGGATTACAGACGCTGTACTCCGCCATGTGCTCGTTACATCGCTAACGACGACCCACACAGTAAGTGCGTTAAATGTTTGGGTTTTTCACATGCGCGTGAGGCAGTTATAGGATCGTCTAAATGCAAATTCTGTGAAAATTTGTTGCTCAAAACCCTCAAATTGCGGCTCGCGGTCTTTGAGAGGGAATCATTCGTCTCCCCCTGTCGCGCTCCCGAGGCCTCTCGAGGATCCGCGACCTGGGGTTCGGATGTAGAGCTTGAGGATGCGGAGTTCGAGCAGACGAGCCCCGCTCTTTCTCTCCCTCCCTCCCCTCGGCACGCGCGAGACATGCCAGTCGAATTTTCACACGATTATTTGCGCCCCAGCCCGGGAGCACGCGACGCGGTTTCTTTCGGGCTGGAGGATATACTTTTTACCGAGGCTTCCGACTCCGAGGATTTCGGGCCTACTCTCGCCGACGAGGTTATTCCGCCGAGCGGCCAGGAAGCGCGGCCTACTGCGGCCTACGCGGAGCTCGTTGACGTGCTTTCGCGCGCGCTACGGAGAAGCTCACTATTGATTGGCCCGACGAGCCACGTGAGTCTCAGTCGTCGAAACTCGACGAAAGGCTTCTCAGTGGCCCTAATTCTAGGCCTCAACGGAGGAAGCTGCCATTTTTCAGTGATCTGCATCATGAGATCTCCAGATCCTGGAAGCAGCCTTTCTCTTCGCGCCTCACTAATGCGGCTGCTGCTGATTTCACCAACCTGGTAGGTTCTGTGGAACAGGGCTATTCCGCCATTCCGGCGATTGAGGAAACTTTAGCCGACCATCTTGCTCCGTCGTCTGCGCCGTCCTGGAAGTCGCGCCCCCTTCTCCCTTCTAAAGCATGTAGGACTACTTCCTCTCTGATTGGGAAATCCTACATGGCGGCTGGGCAGGCAGGCATGACCCTGCACACTATGGCCATTCTTCAGGCCTACCAGGCGGACGTCCTGAAGGAAATGGACGAGGGTGACGGTGTGACCCCTGAAGCGGTCAAGGAGCTTCGTAAGGCTACGGATTTAGCCTTAAGAGCCACCAAGCATACCGCACGTGCTATAGGTCGCTCTATGGCTGGTTCTGTTGCGGTGGAGCGCCACTTGTGGCTTAATCTCACGGAGATCCGTGATAAAGAGAAGGTTTTCCTCTTGGACGCCCCCATTTCTCAAACAGGGTTGTTTGGTGAGGCGGTCAACACAGTGGTTGAGAAATTCCGCTCCTCCAAATCCCAATCGGCCGCGTTCAGACAGTTCATGCCCAGGAGGGCTAGGGAACCTTCTGCTCCCCCCCCGGTGCGACCCAGAGAACGTCCCTCTCATAGACCGGAGTTCTCTTCCAGAAGAAGCGAACCAGGGCATCCCCCACCTGCCACGGTTTGGGGAGCCCGCGGTCGCCCGTTTCCCCGTCAACGGCCTCACAAGCGCCTCCAGTTGAAGCGGTCCGACAAACCGACTGCTCCGGCGGCGCAGAGCCGTTCCTGACCCTCCGGTCAGAAAAAGGAGAGCTCCTCTGGTTCCTCAGGGTTGGGTCAGACCGCGCAAGCGTTTCTGCCCACCTCCCAGCTCTCCTTTCCTTGCCCTGTCACCTTCGCCACTCAGAGTGTCTCGAAGTGCAGGCCATATTTCACCTTCTCTACTCAGTCTGGTGCGGGAGGAAGGAGACGCTTTCGGCTTTCTCCCCTCACCCCCCACGCTCTCTATAACTACCGGCCGCATCCTCGGAGGCACTTTCCGTTTTCCTCCGAAGCAGGCGGACCTGGTCACCATGACGATGCCTCCCATCACGTGCCAGGACGCCGATGGCCCTCCTGCACAGTCAACCTCTTTACCCCAGGAGCGTCAACACGGCACCCTTACTCAGGTATGTCGTCTGCATTACAACATCCCTCCTCCTCTATCACATTTCCTTCCAGAGTGGGAACGCTTACCAGGGGTATCGTCCTGGGTTCTTCGCACAATTCGGTTCGGCTACACTCTTCAGTTTTGCCGCAATCCCCCCTGTTTCAACGGGGTGTTTCCTACTGTAGTAGACAGCGCCGCTCAGGCTTCTGTACTGCAGCAGGAAATCTCTTCCCTCCTTCTCAAAGGAGCAATAGAGGAGATTACTCCAGGGGAAACCGAGCGGGGCTTTTACAGCCGTTACTTCCTGGTCCCGAAGAAGGGCGGCGGTTTGCGTCCCATACTGGACCTCCGCCGGCTGAACTTCGCCCTTTACAAAGGGAAATTCAAGATGTTGACGCTGAAAGCTATCATATCTCAGATTCGGCCAGGGGATTGGTTCGTGACGATAGACCTAAAGGATGCTTATTTTCACATCCAGGTTGTACAGCGACACAGGCAATTCCTCAGGTTCGCCGTTGGAGAAAGGGCGTTCCAGTACAGGGTCCTTCCCTTCGGCCTATCTCTAGCTCCAAGGACATTCACAAAGTGCATGGATGCAGCTCTGGCCCCATTGCGGCTCCAGGGCATCCGTGTTCTAAATTACCTGGACGATTGGCTCATTTTAGCCCAATCCAGGGAGCTAGTGGCCCACCACAGAGACGTCGTTCTGAGTCATATCCAGTCTCTCGGTTTGAGGTTGAACTCGGAGAAGAGTGTTCTTGCTCCGGCTCAAAGCACCGTTTTCTTGGGGGTGAACATGGATTCCGTTCTCATGCAGGCCCGTTTGGCCCCTGCACGGATTTCCAGCTTGACGACATGCTTGGCTCGTTTTTCACTAGGCCATCATGTGTCTGTGGGCACCTGCCGCAGGATGCTGGGCCTTATGGCTGCGGCCTCCTCCGTGCTACCGCTGGGCCTACTCCACATGAGACCCTTCATGTGGTGG
Organism: Chrosomus eos; assembly: GCA_036326025.1. Lineage (NCBI taxonomy): Eukaryota > Metazoa > Chordata > Actinopteri > Cypriniformes > Leuciscidae > Chrosomus > Chrosomus eos. The sequence continues at coordinate 16,337,616 of CM070838.1, forward strand.
GTGAAACTCTCAGGGGTTCGACCCTCCGGGTCAACCCTTCGCCTACTGAAGGTATCGCGCAGTTGCTTTCGAGCCCTGTCAGTTTGGCGGGACCCTCTTTTTCTTCGGAAAGGGGTCAGCATGGGTGCGGTATCTCGTCGCCAGATGATTACGACGGATGCCTCTCTCACCGGCTGGGGAGCGGTTTTCGAGGGCAGACCAGCGTGTGGGGTCTGGACCGGAGAGGCTCTCTCCTGGCACATAAACTGCCTGGAGTTAAGGGCCGTTTTTCTGGCTCTGCTTCATTTCCTCCCTCTTCTGGAGGGTCACCATGTCATTGTCAGAACGGACAATATGGCAGTGGTGTCTCATGTGAACCGGCAGGGAGGTTCTCGGTCGCGCACCCTAGACAGGCATGCGCGTCACCTTCTCCTGTGGTCTCAGAGCAGATTCCTATCTCTAAGAGCGGTTCATGTCCCAGGGGTTCTGAACCTCGCAGCAGATTTTCTGTCGAGACAGAAACTCCGATCGGGAGAATGGATGTTGAACCGCCAGACGATGGCTCTAATCTGGAAGGTTTTTGGAGAGGCGGAGGTGGACCTCTTTGCATCTCAAGAGTCATCCCAATGCCCTCTTTGGTTCTCCCTGAGTCCCCCGGCCCCATTGGGGATAGATGCGTTCGCTTACCCTTGGCCAACGCAGAAACTCTATGCCTTCCCGCCCATCAAACTGATCCCGGCGGTCTTGGCCAGAGTGAGAGAGAGCGGAGTCCGCCTCCTCCTGGTAGCTCCGTTCTGGCCATCTCAGCCATGGTTTTCGGAGCTAGTTCCTCTACTGGAGTCTCCCCCCTGGAGGATCCCGGTCAGGGAAGATCTGCTGTCCCAGCTACAGGGCAGGATATGGCATCCTCGCCCAGACATGTGGAAGCTGTATGTTTGGCCGATCAGAGGCCGTTAGCATTAAGCTCCGGTCTCCCAACTGACGTTCAGGAGACTATTGCGAGTGCTAGAGCTCCTTCTACAAGGAGATTATATTCTTCCAAATGGAAGGTTTTTGAGACTTGGTGTTTAGCACATGATAAGAGCCCAGTTAACTGCCCTGCTGGTTCAGTACTGGAATTCCTGCAGGAGAAGTTTGCGGCTGGAGCAGCCGCTACCACTCTCAGGGTTTATGTCGCGGCTATTGCAGCGCATAGGGAATCGGATGAGATTCCCCTAGGCAAGTTAAGGTTAGTTTCTGCCTTTATGCGTGGGGTGAAGCGCCTGAAACCGGCTCGCTCCCCTAGAGTCCCCTCATGGGATCTTTCTGTTGTCCTAGAGGGTTTGACGAAAGCCCCCTTTGAGCCCTTGGAGTCAGCTCCGGATAGGATTCTGACTCTTAAGGTTTCTCTTTTGTTAGCTTTGTCCTCGTTAAAGCGGGTGGGAGACTTACAAGCTCTTTCTGTTAGCGAGTCCTGCTTGGACTTTGCCCCTGGCCTGGTCAAAGTTTCCTTGAGGCCGAGACCAGGGTATGTCCCCAAGGTTCTTTCCTCAAGTTTCCGCTCTCAGGTAGTTAACCTTAATGCTTTCCACCCTCCTCCATTTTCATCTGAGGAAGATAGGGAGCTTAACTTGCTCTGCCCAGTTCGTTCTCTTAAGATATATGTAGACCGCTCAGGCGGTTGGAGGAAATCTAACCAGCTTCTGGTTTGTTTCGGTGCTAGCCGCCGTGGGCTTGCTGCATCGAAGCAGAGGATTTCTCACTGGGTCACAGAGGCTATCTCGTTGGCTTATGGGGTGCGTGGCTTGCCTTCACCTCTTAACATTAGAGCACATTCCACCAGAAGTGTAGCATCTTCTCAAGCTCTTTTCAGAGGAGCACTTTTGGAGGATATTTGTGTTGCGGCAGGCTGGTCCTCTCCGCATACTTTTGTAAGGTTCTATAGCTTGGATCTTGACATGACCCCGGGTTCCCAGGTTCTTTCTGTTTGAACTCGTTTCGGTCGTTGTCTCTTTTATCTACCAGTCATAAAAGCGCTCTAGCTTGGCGAGTTTGGTAGTCCGTTCCCACTGCGCTTTCCGCAGCGTTGAGAGAACCTATGAAAGAGAACGTCTCTGGTTACTTACGTAACCTATGTTCTCTGAATAGGGAACGAGACGCTGCGTTAGCGGCCAAGCTCCTCGCGCTGCTGACAGTTTCTTTTCGGCAGAGAAATCTGAGGAGCAGATGGCGCGCGCGCGAATACGTATGATGCGACGTAAGAGCGTCGGGGCGGAGCCATATTGCGCGGACGCCATCAGCCAATGAATTGGCGTGATTCTATAAGGCTTCAGACAATCGGCACATTCAGAGAATATCCCACTGCGCTTTCCGCAGCGTCTCGTTCCCTATTCAGAGAACATAGGTTACGTAAGTAACCAGAGACGTTTTCAATTGAAAACACACACATAGTTTCTCAGTTTGATTCATCTATGTTGGTCCTCATTCATGGAACACGGGCAGAAGATATTGCTAAATTGTTTGCAAACCAAATTGTAGTTGTATATAAATTATTGTATATAAAATGGTAGGTGAAAAAGTATTACAGAGAAATTCATTCTGCTCTTGCTTCACGAATATCTGATTCTAGTAGTATAATTTCAGTACAATTCTGTCCAAAACCATTAAAATGTGACAATGCATTATTATGAATTGTAATTAGACCATTTTAGATTGTTTAATTGTTTGACTGATATAGAAAACCAAGCAAATTTACGATATTTTGGGATTTTCATCGTAATTCGTACACTACGTTAAAATTGTAGGTAATATATTTAAGGTGCTAAATCATTTGCAATTTTTTATTTTACTGTTAAAGTGGTCTGCCATCTGAAGTTCGGGAGAAAATTTAAAATCTTCTGATGTAGCCGTACACACCCAAAAACACACACATATTCTCTGATAGTCAATGATCCTGATGCCAAAAGACAAAACATATCAATTTCCCATGTATTCCTCCTTAATGTGCTGAACGTGCGCTATTAATCACAGAAACGTGTCCATTCTTCAGCGTGGCCCTCTATAAATTTGGTCATAAATTTCCATTTCGACAAACCCACAAGGGCCATCTGTCTGATATATGGCTTCAGATAGCAGCACCCTTTCCTTTGGGAATACCCCTAAAACCATTTACATGAGAAACCCGTCTCCAAGATGCTAATCAGACACCTAGGAGCTACAAAAGGAGGAGAGAGGAAGGAGAAATTGGCAGTTTGCGACCCTCACTTTTGCAAGACTTCCCGTCGCTGGCAAGGACGTGGCCAGTCCGACAGCGGCATACGCGTGATTTGTAGTTGTGGCTCAGGAGACAGATATGCGAGCATCCACCTTTCCGTCCGTGTGGGTCAGGACTGCATGAGTGAGTCCTGACTGGAGAAAGAGAAAGGTCAGCATCAAGGAGCGAGCATCGTGAAATATCAGCTGCCACATATATGCTACATACCAAATGCTAAATGCAAAACTATTAAAAGACAACTAATTGTGTATAGGAAAAGAACAGGCCTATAAACTTTTAAAATGGAGGAGAAAACACTTCCATTGGTTTTTGTCAAAGATTACACTCTACGATATTTTGACACAAATTAAAATATGTATGTTGCGACCACGAATAACAATTTGTTCCAACAACTTACTATGGCATTTTTCGCGTACAGACGACAACATTGTCAAAACGATCCCCGTTCACACTGATCCGCAAAAAACGACTAAAAGCACTGATTTATTTATGCCAGGCCAGAAGTTGGCAATGTCCCTTTGTAAAGAAACGCTACGCGACTGAACACGTAAATACTCATGCGCATGACGTTTTCACAAATTCATGTTTTTTTTAGTTTTACACAGAGATGATAACAGTATCGTTTTCAAAAACTTGCACTTTGAAAACCGTTTTCATCTTTTTCAGGCCCCCAAAAGGATGTTGTTCAGTAAATGAATATGCATATATGAACGCATACAATTGTTTTAGTTTTTAGTTGAAAACAGTGCTATGTAAACAGCCCCTAATACATCACCTAGTTTTACTAATTTGTTCTCTCACGTGGACATGATTTAAAGTAACACTAAGTAGTTTTTCAACCTTCATAATATATTTCCAAGACCCTTGTGATGGTACGTCGACTTAAAATAAGTTAAATGACTTCGTCTGCCATAGCCTGACGGGGTCTGTATCGCTTTTACTGGCACTATGTAACTTCGGGTTTCGGGTAGGAACCCGTGCACAAAAAGAACTACAAAACTCGACTGCTTTACGTCAAGCGCTACAATAGTCATTATTTCATTTTTCTTCGTTTCTGATGTCGCAATACATCATCCTTCCATGAAATCATGTAACATACTCTAACTTGTCTGTGGACATCGTTCATTCTAAAGCCGGTGCTGGATAAACAGCGAGCGTGCGTGCGACGGTAGGCTAGATTATTTACGACAGCGGCAATGGACAATTTCATTTCCAACCAGTAGGGCGACCGAAGGGAAAATTTACTTGGTGTTACTTTAATAATTTGTTTACTCGATTTACAAAATCATGGTCACGTTGTAATCATTTGTCAAAGCATATTGATTGTTCGCAAATGTAACAACGTACATAACATTTTACACAAATGAATTCTGCTCTTGTTTTTCATGAATAACAGATGCTAGTAGCATTTCAGTATAATTTAGTACTTCAGTATAAATAAGTCATCGCTATTTTTAAATATGTGATTGCTGATTATATTAGTAACACTCTCCCACGACAAGTTTACCTGTAGGTTGAGCCAGTCTGTGATAAACTCGGATGGCTTTGGCACTTTCCAAAGTGGTAACGGTGTTCGTGTCACTGCTGTTGAAGCGATTTATCCTAAATATGTCCACTTTGCTCTCTCTGGAGGGTTCGGAGCACGTCGCAAACAAGTAATCTTCAAATAGTGCTAATCCGTACAGGTGTGACACCTGGAGAGAGAAACACAGGAATGGAGAGAGAGAAAGACTCATCTAGAGGCCATGGCACCAATTCGACTTAATTCTGAACATGACACAAATACGTCTGCTTAAATTTGCTTCTTTAATCCCTCTGATATAACTGTAGCTGAATAAACAGCAGCCCTGAGTCAGACACCAGTTGAAATATGCAGGGATCTTTGATGTCACATCTGTGCTACAAATTACAGACGGGTACCATTGAGGCTTTGATTTCGAGGAGAAAGACTGACGTGAAAAACAAATGAGTTAGCGCTAGTAGAGTTCATTTCGGGTTATCTTTCAGTGCCAGCTTTGAGGAAAAAAGTACCAATATAACCTCGATAAAGGTCCCAGGGAATATGCTAGAGCTGAACCTCGCAGGAAATGGATGAACGAATCAATACTCACAAAAAAGCACACAAAAGAGTTGTAGTGTAAAGTCAGGACTCGGCAAGGTCAAAACAAGCCGATGCTAATTCAGTTCTAACAGGGGCAATGAGACGGTTACAGAAATGTCAAGGAAAACAAGCCCTAACTTTGCATCCATGCGACCAATTTACATAAATGGCCACAGTTTGGCTGCATACTTCCTCTGATTTCACAAGTAGCATCCTTGGACAGTTTCCCCATCAAGAATAACTATTCATTGGATTTGACAGGTTAGTGGCATAAAATCTTTGAAAGATTACTCCAGGGTTCATTGTCACATGACCCTTGAAAAATCATTCTAATGATGATTTGCTGCTCAAGAAAGATTTCTTATGATTATCAATGCCAAATATTTTGTGTGGAAATAGTGATACATTTTTCAGGATTCTTTGATTGATAGAATGTTCAAAAGAAGAGCATTTGTTTGAAAAATAAATATTATATATAATATATATATATATAATAATATAATATTCAGGACCAAGGTGAATTAACGGTCACCTCTATTGCATTTAAAAATTAAATCCAACAACTAATCAACAGTAAAAGCAAATCCAAACAAAAACCCAAGCAGAATCAACAGCACCTCAACCGAGACGATAGTTAGCATGAAAAATGAAAATTGATACAAATGATGGTCTTCAACTACAGAATCACTCAAAACGTCCCGTAAACCTTGAACACCTGCACGCAGGCGCTTTCCAAAAGAGATTTTCTAAGTATTGCATCTGGGTATTAGTTAACACCAGATGTCTCATAACACTGATAAACAGCCGCGAATGGAATATCTATTGTCTTCGAGAAAATGCACAAGTTTGACAGCGCCCTTGGCCCGTTCTATGAACTCTGGATGAAATTTATACTGAATTTATGAAGCTATGAATTTTGTATCACCATACTTTTGGGCCCGTTGAAGGGGCAATGGAGAGAGGCCAAACTTTATAGCCTTCAAAATAAACTGCTTTAAGAGTTATTCAAAGAAGCATCATCTATCACAGCTTTAGTGCCAACTATTAAGACTGTTGGGGTAAAAAAAAAATCCACAGGAAGTTTTTCTATATAGTTAAGTTGTTTAGAGGTCACACTTCTTTGTAGGTTTGGAACCGTTCGTCTTACCGAGTTGCCTTGGATGACCGTGTGTCTGTTCTTGCCATTGTAATCCACAACTTCGATAAAATCCAGATAAGCGTCCGCCCAGTAGACGAGCTTCTTGACCAAGTCCAATGTCACGGCGGTCGGCTGTTCGGTTTTATACTCCACTATCCTGGTTCGGTTGGTGCCGTCCATGTTGCAGCGCTCAACTTTGGCTATAGTCCCGTAATCCGTGAAAAACAGTTTTCTAGGGGTTAAAACACATCAGGTTTTAAACCGGAATCTATAACCTGCCTGACGTAAAAAAAAATCAAAAGTCAAGGCCATTTAAGATTTAATCAATCCACTCATACACAAACATTGTTGTGTCAGAGCTGAACGCTCAACAGCGCAATTAAAGCGAGCCACTCTGAGCAAGAGCTGAATGTATGGGCCGCAGTATGATATTTCTTTTTATACTAACACATACTGACAGAGGAATAAGAGAGGGGGAGGTCATCCGCATTATTACGCACGACAATTGTGGCACAGAATCTGTCCACACTGTCTGAACTGCTCCAAACGGCATGCACAGCTCAGCAATGCATACAAATGAATGTTTACCAAGAGAGCAAAGAGTTTCTCACGTCACAGAAGCGTATGTCTCGACATCAGATAAGGATGATTTATTTACGCCTATGAAAATTTGAAATCGCGAGTCTCCTCTGTGATCATTTTAAGATAGCTGACTATCTATGTTTAGGTCAAAGAATTATGAACGATTTGTTTGGAGAGGGTTCTAAGAGGTCATAACTGTGATTTGCCAGTTAGACTTCAGTGACCGTGTATTGAAAGTAAGGGTGGGCGTATGACCTTGATGATAGTATTTGATCTCATAATATTTTGTTACTTTTGTTTTATAGTGTAAAGGCAAATTGTTTATACACTACTACTAATAACAATATAATAATAATAACTACTAAAAATAATAATAATATAAACTCTTTATTCTATTTAAACTATTTATTAAACTACTGATTATTATTATAAATAAACAATCTGTTACGGCAATTTCTATTATCACTGTAAAGCTGCTTTGAAACAATCCATACTATTAAAAGCGCTTTATAAATGAAGGTAACTTAACTAACTAACTATATATTAATTATTATTATTATTATTATTATTTTATTACAAATAATTATTTAATTTGTATTTAATAAAATTACTATATATAAAGTATTTTCTATTTATTTATGAAAAGTTTAAAACAATTTTATTAAACTAAGTAATATAAAATATTAAACTAAGTAAATATAAAACATTATTATTATGTATTATTATTATTATATTATTATTATGTAAACTATTTTATTAACTATTTATTAAACTATTTATTATTATTATTATTATTAATAGTATTAGTAATTAATAGTTCGATATAAAACATTATTATTATTATTATTATTAATTACTCATTTGTTAAATGTAATATAATAATTTACGAATTAAAGGTACTTTATCGCATTTGATTATTTGCTAATTTTCTTCAAAAACTGACGCCAAAACATTGTAAAGTTCTTTTGTTTGTTAGTAAAACTTGTTAATATTTAATAATAAGTTAATATTATAAAAAAATAGTCCAGATTTGCAATTAGTATGGTAGATATATTTGTTTACATAAACTATAGATAAATAATTACATTTCTAAATGTCATTTTTTAAAATAAATTAATCATTAATATATATATATATATATATATATATATTTTTTTTTTTTTGCTTTTTTAATCCAGAGGAAAGGCTCATTGTTACCATCTCATGTATAGTATACTGTAAATGGCCATATCTTATCATAAATAAAAGGACATAATGGTTGTCTTAGTGATCGTACCCCATGATTGGATCCAGCGCTAGGCCTTTTGGGTTCTGAATATCCAGGTCAATGATGGTGACACATGCATCTCCCTGTTCGCTGCACACAAATATCCGGTCGTTCACTCTATCTATGAAGTAGAAGTTTCCTGTCAACCAGTCGATGGCCATATGCTCCACATCTACATGGGAGAAAAGATTCATTTTTAGACATGGGAGCACCAGTAGAGTACCAGGACCAGGTAGTTAGAAACAATTAAAAATGCATGCATGCTTCAAAGAAGCAACAACTGACATTCAGCGACTTGACATGCACACTTGACACACTTAACCTTCTGACATTAAACACTTCATTAGCAGATCATCAAACAATTCCAGAGGTAAAAAGAAAGTGGGGAAAAAAGGCTAATGAGAAAATTTATATGGACATTAAAAACAAAACACTCAAGTTCATAAAAACTTCAAAGGACACTAGTTTGCTCTTGCTTTGAATAAAACATCAAAGTTACAAGACATTCCTTAATTTGCACTTTGAGAATAGTCGTAAATACTCACTTTGCAGGTTTTGACCTATCCTTATCTCGTGTATTTCTGAAAACACTTTGAGCTTGGTCATGCGGGCACACCACAGTTGACCCGTATCCTGCGCCACTGAGAGCCAACAGAGAGACTCTTCTCTATAAATAAAGTCCACTATTTGAGTCCCATTTGTCTCCATGGACTTGAGATTTGGCATAAATGATCCATTGAGGTAAACAACTGATATAGAATTCATATTTGTTGTCAACAGAACCGGAGGTTTATCGCCAGGATCTGAAAGAGGGAACATAAAATGCAGGAAATTAGAGGATAATGATAATAAATATCTCCTGTGAAATATAAATTAAGCGATTATTTATGTAAAACATATTTAAACCCAATTCATGTTGGGCGATTTCGGTACTGTGGACATTTAGTAAATACATTCTGAAATAAGTAAAATAAAGTAGAAAAGTATTATTTTACTATAAACTGTCATTACCATTAGTGTCAATGACATTTAAACATTTTTGTAAAAAAAAAAAAAAAAATTAAAAATTGGCTGACTCATGTCTTTTTATGTTTCATAAATACAATTAAATAATATTTAAAAATGTCTACATATTTTGATAAAATTACAGATTGATATGATTTAACCATAACATGCTCTTGATTATGTTTTTGCTAACTAAATATAAAAGTGGCAACTCATACAAATCTGCCCCGGGATATAAAAGTGCATGTAGCTGAATAAAGATCCAAACCACCCATACAAAATATCAATATTTAGGTGTTACATAAACGCAAATAAGTCTTTACATTCATTGTTGCGTACCTATATAGAACATAAAACACAGGATCATTAAAAAGCTTGCACTTGCTGCGACACAAATTGTCCAAACTTAAACTTTGTGATCGTCTTGTGCCCCCCCCCCCCCCCCCCCCCCTTTTTTTTTTTACACTAATGAACAGACACCATGAAGAGCAATTCACTGTGAGCATGTAATCATCTCTAAATTTGATAGACAGTTGCAGGTCGGGCTGGATGGGCTCTGATTGACTTTCCATTAAGGCTTCCCCTGTTTATCTCTCCCACGGCTCTTTCGGAGGCCAACTTGCCGGCGTCCATTTGCATATTGATGACAATAAGTGTAACTGACACTTGTATCAGGCGAATGACAGTGTCATCTACACTAATGCTCCTGGATGATCGCCACTGTGATCACGCTACTCCACTGAGGCTTTCCCGTTCAGTCAAACGTCCCAGAAGGCATTGTGTTTACCCATCTAATCTCTTAAAATGTTAAGACAACTATAATTTAAATGCTGAGTGCAATGTTGAGTGTGGAGTCTGTTGACCTTTCTTCGTTTTCAATACTAGATACTTATTTTCTAGTGATTCTTGCTAAGAAAAGACATTCATTGTAGAAAATGCTTTTGTTATGTGCAAATACTTAGATGAAGTATTTCAACAACCCTCTAACCCTAAAACAACCCATTATACTTGCCTAGCAACTAGCAATCACACAGCAATGTGTTAAAAACCAACCAGAACCCTTTAAGCAAAAGCCTACTCAGAATCACAATAATCACAGAGTAACACGATAAAAACCCCTTAGAACCTTTTATCAACAGGCTAGCAACTACCCTGGAGCCCCAGAAACTGCATACTGTTGCAGAACACCTTCGCAAGTAGCTAGCAACTACCCAGAACACCATAGAAACCACATAACAATGCATTAAAAACTCTCAAAACTCCATAGACCTTAGTCAGGGTAGCGCCATATTTCATTTTTTGACAGGAATGAAAAGGGGGTGTAAGGGGTAGATACAGTGTGTTCAATGAATGGTACTGATGTTAATCAACATACCGATTGTTCAGATGATAAAACGTCTTTCAGAAGAAAAAAAAAATCTCCATAAGAGAGTTGTGAACATTACATAATTAGGACCTTTATACAGCACATGCCTATGTAAAGAATGTGCATCTCTCCCTCACAACCTCGTTTTCATCCATCCATTAAATTCAATATGGCGTCTAACAGCAATATAGCAACTACCTGAACACTGTTGCCACCACAGAGCAATGTGCTAAAACAAAAATGGATAGTCATCCATCTCTCCAGTATTTAGCATGGTAAATCAAGCAAAAATCTGATTGATACATGGGTTCAATTATTTTCAGACTCATGCCTTTAAAGCACGGCTGAAAATCAAAGTAAAATACATGTTGCTTAATGCACATTTTTTTGGACTTGAACTAATGGGGATGATGAATGGACTCACCTGTTTTGGCTTTGCAGGATCGTCTGTTGGCCTGCAGGCTGAAGCCATCTGTGCAAGTGCATCTGTACGATCCCTGCGTGTTCATACAGATCTGACTGCATGTCCCGTAATCCCTGCATTCATCATGATCTGCGGGCAACAGCGGGGCTATTTATTAAACGCTAAATGTGCTCAAAAATGACCTAAATATGCAAACCCAACTCTTAACGTCGCCATTTCGCAGCAACCTATCAAAATATATGAATATGCAAATGTATGTTTGGACAGGGAAGGGTGAGTAAATTGCTGTTTTGGTACACAATCACAATTTATCATTAAATCAACAACAATATATCTAGAGGTTCACGTTGATACATTGGAGAAACAAGCACAGCTAGCTTTGCTAGTGACCTCAAAACGGTATGAGCTGAGGTAACTCTTTATGGTTAGCCTACTCTATTCGGTGCCTGATTAGAACTGATACAAAATCAGTTTACAAAAATGAAAAAGTAAAAAATGTGAAACAGGGTTCCAGACTGCGACCATTTTTTGAAAATATGCGAGTTAGAATTGAATGTGGTCGCAGTTGTGCGAGTGTATGGTCATTACATTTGTGCGTGCGTGCAGTCCGTAACTTTTTTGTGTTCAAAATGAACAAAATCTATATAATGAACGAGTACATCATGAATCCATTTTCCAAACCGTGTTTTTGTCTTATCCAGAATCACTACGGTACGCCTATAATAAGTGTTTATATGCGGACTATTTTAGACCGGGGTCGGCTTGGCTCGGCTGCGGAGTAGCTCAGTGCCTGCGTGACTCGTCATAGACATTAACAGAGAGAAGTACTCTAAGTTAATGTCTCTGTTACTTTAATTTCCTATTATCACTGTAAAGCTGCTTTGAAACAGTCCATATTGTTAAAAGCACTATATATACATATATTTCATATTTAAATGAAGGTGAATTAGCTCCGGCTACAATTTTCTTCTGCAAGACACATGCAGTTTATAATCAGATATGGTCACTTAAACAGTCATACCTAGCATTAATTTAGCTATTCAAATGTTTTCCTCAGCTAAATTCGATCATCATTCACACTTTCGTTTGAAAACAAAGTGTCAACACACTTTAAAAATGAAAGATTTAGTGTGTACTTTAGTTAGATTTATTGAACAAAAATTGTTCACAAGTGTGCCAAAATCAGTGAGCTTGTGTTGGCAGCGCTGCACTGACTGACAGTCATTGTTTTTCATGAGACTTTTGTGAATACTTGATACTTCACCTTGACAAATTTTATTTATAACCTAGTGATTTTATAATATTTATTGGTATATATTTATAGTTTTTGGTCATCACATTAAAAATAACATTTAAAGTGCTGAAAAAATGTTACAGTAGCTTCAAGTCTTGCAATCAATAAAACTGCTTTATTGGCAACTTAGGTATGTGTGTCACTTGACAGCAACAATATGGGGATGTAGAACGTCATTCATTCATACAACCCATATTCATACTATATAGAGCGAACTATATAGATACTATATATACTTTTTTTAACAGTCGTGAAGTAAATTCAAATTCAAATGCAGTACCTAAGCGATTTCAGACTCAACGAATATCTTTCAAATGACCAAATCTTGTAGCCTACTAGCTTAGCATAGCTCTAACTTTTGGTTAGCTAAAACAATGTGTCACCAACATGCTTTGTTTTTCAACACATATTTGCTGAGAAAAGCGATTTTTTTTTTCATCAGGAAGAGGTATAGGATATTTTATTGGACTAGACCTTGTCGGTGAACGTGATTTCGCCAAGTACCACATGTTACTTGGATCAACTTTCCAATCAACCAATTAGATTTGAGGGACAAGTTTACAGTTTATGTCAAGTTTAAGCTTAGAACCAGGATGAAGTACTTAAACATCAGTGTTATTCACCTTTCATTACCCTCTAATCTTAGGGAAAAGTTATGGGTAGGGTTAGATTTAGGTAGGGGTAGGGATTGGGTAAGGACTACATTTTGGGACAGGAAAGTTGATCCAGGATCAACAAAATATGTTGATCCAGGATCATGTCTTACTTGGCAAAATCACGGTGACCATGTTGTCTTGTTGCTTTACTAACTGTAATCAAATTGTTACCAAAGTACAATTCAATTACATTACATTTCTAAAGCTTCAAATTCTTCAAACAGAGTTACGGATGGTAATGACCCTTACCTCGACATTGTCTCCCGTCCTCGTCTAGTTCGAAACCTTCCCCGCAGAAACAGGACGTCCCGTTTCTCATTATCACACAGTCAAACTGGCACCTCCGCTCCTGGCAGCTGCGCACCAACTCTGATGAGACACAAACACACATTGAAACTTTCTCTGTTTGATTCACTGTCTTAATATCCTGCACAGAGTTCGCTCTCACAATGAACATGCATTTATACTCGGTGAAACCCTCCATAAAAACACAATGCCATTTCGCCAGTATGAAATCATTTTTCAAAAGTTGAACAGATGCAGCATCATTATGAGACCATGATTCAGCGCTTTTTAAGTGGCACTTAAGGCCTGTTTCAGTGGATGCAATCCTTCCAGGCGAGCTCCCGCTCCAAACCGCTGTCAATACACAACGCTAGAGCATTGTGTATTGTTTATCACCTGGGAAACGCTTACAGCCTCATAATAAGGGATGTTTGACGATCACGTTTGCCAGCGTTGCGCGCCACATGCAGATGCCCCTATTTTAATGTATTGATTCCAGAATCAGTTGAAAAATAGCAGTGATTTATAAACGCTTGGGCTGCAATCTGTTTCAATTACAACGGCCATAGCCCATATTTGATGTTTTTATTCAGTTGGGGGCGTGGCTAACAGGTCACCTTGACTTTTTTTACCATGTGTGGTAGTTTTAAGTGTGTCACAATACATATTACACAGGAAAGTGTGAAAAAGAGAAAGATTGGAGATGGTTTTGCTACTCTAAATGCCTAATCGCGAGCGAGAGATTTCTCGCGTGCATTTGCATAGAAGACCACATTAATAATAACTACGCACTGAGAAATTCATCGACCCACCCCAGGCATGCATTCGGAATGGCTTGAGTCTGAAGGTTTTAAATGAAGTACTTCTTTAAAAATGTATCACAGCGTTTAAGGATAATGCAAAGCGTTTTACAATATGAGTTTAACTGAAAGTGAAATATAATGGCTTTTTATATATTACAGGGAATGTGTATCCACTTGAGCTGGATGTTTAACTATTTATATGTGGGACTAGCGATGCGGAGCGACTAACGGTTCCTGAAATATTTCATAATCTTGGCTATAAAGTTGGCTATAGAGTTCTTTATTTATTTATGAAGATGGGGCATTTGAGCCACTAAAACCTAAAGTTTTATTCTTTCATATAACAAGATCTGTGAGAAACAAGAGCAGCAATAACATCTTTTGATTGATTCCACATAACACATAAGGGTTTTGAGAGACACAAGGGTAAGTAAATAATGACAAATCTTTGGGTTTTTGGGGTAACTAACCCTATACGATAATCTGTGACAGGTTTTTGTTTTGACTTGACTTGACTAGCTGTCATCTGTACAACATTTGACAAAACAGTATTTATGCTAAAAACCAATCCAAGACAGATTTCCAAGAACAACCACACAGAAAAATAAAACAACATGACTTAAAATAAATAATGTACTTCATATGCATTGCATTTGTGCCAAAAGCATGGTGGAATCTATGCCCAAGGAGTAAGATAACCTAACTCATAAACCAAACTGACACCATCAAATGACATAAAACATAAATTAAAACTCACATGATTCAGTGCCAAAAAAAAAAACTATTATTTTGTACACAATCTAATTATCCCATCTAAACAAACATATTGAATGCATAAATAAAGCCTCTGGCAGTGTAAAAGAAAAGCAGTTACTGCCATCGTAAATTTTGATCCGCAAAAAAAGGAAGCAAAGAAAACTGCTAATAAAGGACACAATTGACTTTATTTTCTGTCCAATATTTTTGACACTTTTCTAACCCCGGAAAATTTTAAATGTCAGTCTTTGCCCATTAGGGTACGCAAAACAGAAACTTCACATAAATCTATCATGGAATAAGAATGGCTACCTACATATATTTACAAAGACAGCAGAATTAAAAATGAGAGAAAAGACACAAGCATTGATCCAAAAGAAGGAATCTAGACCTCTCCGATTTAAAACAGTAGGTGGGAGAGTTGATTATCGGATGATAATTACTCTTTGGAGAAATCAATGCTTATGCTTCAAACGTAACTTTAAAAATAGGTCAAAATCATTGTTTACATGGCGAGTGGTGTCGAATGTGTGCAGCTACTGTCCGCCACCCGGATTCACACTAATCTCCTCCGAGAGGGAAGGAGGCCATTATGGGTGGACTCTCGCTGTGAGTTAGGCTCCCGCACAACAGGATTTATCTCCAGTGAACTCCAGAGCTCTCCCTCAAGGTGATTTTCTCTCAGTGAGGAGCCCTACTTTCTCTGACACTCACTGGGTGATGTAGTGCTAACGGCAGCGGTCCAGGAAGGGTGCTGAGTCTAACAGGGGCGTAAAGGTAAATGCCTGTGGATCTTTTTCGCTACCCCAACCCAAAGAGCTTGAACTTTAGCTGCTGTGAACAATCAATCACTCTCGGGAGTCCCGTACCACATTAAAAATTGAAGGCCGAGACCTTGAAAATCTATACGCACTTAAATGCCACAGCTAAGTTTTTTTCAGACCACCTCCAAGTTTGACACATTTAAAAGACACAATGAAATGGCTCACAAATGATATTCATATTTTTTTAACTGAAATACAAAGTTGGACTGGTACATATCGAAGAGCTTGTCCTTTTTAATGGCCAATAGAGACCTGCAATGTTTTCTCACAGGGCGGTGAAATGAAAGGAAAGGAAAGGAAAGGAAAGAAGGAAAGGAAAGGAAAGGAAAGGAAAGGAAAGGAAAGGAAAGGAAAGGAAAGGAAAGGAAAGGAAAGGAAAGGAAAGGAAAGGAAAGGAAAGGAAAGGATCGAAGCAAAACTATCTTTTTTTAATGGCCAATAGAGACCAGCAATATTTTCTATATGGGGGGCAAAAAACTAAAATTATAATAATAAAATAAATTATATATATATATATTACTTAGACATCAAATTTTGCTTTTAAATCACATATTTAATTGAAAACTTTCACAACAGCTTCACCTGACTTTAGCATCTCAACATCTCCCTCAGGTGTCTAAACGAACCAATCAAAAGCTGCATCGCAAGCCCCGCCCCCTGCCCAGCAGGAATCACTAGTCCAGAGAACACGGCATATGTCCGGACAGGTCTATTATTCACTCACAGCAGGTCTTTCCCTCTGACTCCATCATTAGAGTGGCCACCGTCCCAAGGGCTCAGACAGATAGGCCATCACTGCAGCGGAACGAGGGTGTGCTTGTGTATTATGTTTGTGCGATCAGAGCAGGTGACCGGGGGGGGTCCGCACCTACCAGGCAGTGTTTATAAATAGATGACAGTTGAGTAAAACATGCTTTGTTAGAACAGAAAGGATGGAGGTTGGATCCAGAAGGAAAGTTGACTTTCTAAATCAACAAAGAAAATGCAGAAAAATCAACAACACCATGCTAGTGTGTTCTGTGTGTTTCACAGTAGGTTGCTTACAAGCCCAGAGAAGTCTCTATATGACAGGGGTCTTTGTCCTTTTTCAGGCCAAGACCCCCTAAACTGAAAATGGTATGGAAATTCAAACGAAAACCTAAAAACCAAAACTGGCATGTTATGTTTTCACAGTTACAGCAAAAAGTAATATTGCATAACTTCACAAACACCTGCACTTCCAACTAGAGAAACTGAAAGGAGTTGATGTGAGATATCTGAGGTGTAACTGTGAAGCAGAGCCTGTTTATTTTGCCCCTTCATCAACACTTCAGAATCGACTGGCAGCATCGGAAGGGGATTCAGATAAACTCCAGATAAACCGACGGCGCAAATGAACAGGTTATTTTAACTGTCTGTGCATAACGTCTAAATCTATATTGATGTGGCCGTAAAGTCTCTGCACTTGGTGGCTCATCCAAATCCTAGTCAAGCTACGGAAGGACATCAACTTGGCACATGAAACTGCCCTTCCTGTGACCACTGCAGTTTTGCCCCTGGGCAAAGCACTTAACCCTCAGCTGCTCCCATCATACTGTAATATGCCTACATTTCCAGCACTCCAGAAAACACTTGCAGACTCTCTGGATGGATGAATGTTGAATTTATTTGATGAATTCTAACATTTGAAACCATTAGCTGAGGATTGTCAAATTCCTGTGAAGCTGCAAAACTGCATTGTTTATAAGGGTTGCTTAGCAGTCAGAAACATACAAAGGAGGTAATACACAACCCAAGGACGACTTCCTTAAATTTAACAAGTCAGATAATATTATCGACCGCTAAAACAATGACGAAAATATTCAGTTGTTTATTAGTGAAGATGCCTTCCAATTATGGAACATACCTGGATTACTATTTGTTTTTGTCTTTTGAAATCTCAATTTAATTTTCAATTGATGTTTATTAAATTTTAATGACACAACAAAAGTATTCTCAAGATTTCGACATAAACTTGTCTCATAAACTTAAAAGTTGTTTGTTGTGCTGCACTGTGTTTTACTACGTGATCAGCGTAGCAGACTGACATGGAGAATAGATTGTTGAATAAAGTCGTTTTTTTTTTTTTTTTGCAAAAAAGTATTCTCGACTTTTACTACCTTTCTGGGCCTTGAAAGTTGCAATAAAATTGCTGCCTATGGAGGGGTCAGAGAGCTCTCCGGTTTCATCAACAATATCTTCATTTTGTGTTCCGAAGACGAAGGTCTTAAGGGTTTGGAACAACGCGAGGGAACATTTCTCACAGAAATTTCTATTTTAGGTGAACTTAACCTATTAAGAAAAGCTTCTATTAAATCTAGATAATGAGAACATTTTGAAAATGCTTTATGTTGATCTTAAAACGATCTTATAAAGATCTTAACGTCTAAATCTTGTTAACAATTGTTTTGTGATCTCACCATGAAAAAAATAAGATCTTGAGATGACAGCATTTTTTATGTCGAGATAATAAGAAAATTAAGCTGACATCACAAGAAAACGTATTGCTTCAATCACAAGTAAACATTTTTCAAACGTTTGTTGTATTGAAATAACAAGGTATATATTTTTTAAGTTGATATTAAAAGAAAATGTAATCATGTTCTTGAGAAAATAACTTTTGTTATGTGGAGACTTTTGTTTTACACAAAGTTACATTCACAAGAAATGAATTGCCAATAAACAATATCTTGCACAGATGGATGAATCATATCAATTGTATATGCATATTATTTTTATTTTTTCGGTGGCTTAAGATATTCTGTGCATACAAAGTTCCTGATGTTTAACCTAATCAAGCACAAGCATAAGCAAAGCAATTATGTTTCACAACGGGCTGTAAAAAGAACAAAGAAAAACTGTTGTTCCCAAGATAAATTCACCTTTAAGCATCTGACGGCGTTCTTGTTATCCAAACGCTTTGTTTACTGTGTTGCCAATATATAAAAAGCCACTGTGAGGTGTAGACTCTTTTGTTTGCAGTTCCTGTGTGTGTTTAAAATTTTTTAGTCACGTTGGTGTGTGGGCTGCTTTATTCAATTCCATATACTCATTAGGGACTGACAATGCAGATGGGGAAAGTGAGGCTACTGTGTTATTACCACAGGGACGTTCAAAGGTGCAACACAAACACTGTTTCTTGCCTAGCACCTGTAGTATGTAATACGCTCCAATCTCTGAATGCCCAGGAGAGATAAAGCATTACCTTCAGAGGGACCATGGTCATGTCTTCTACCAATGCTTTTGACTGTTTTGGTGCAGAAAAAAAATGCTGTAGCAGACGTTCATGGCACATTCGTCGCTCCTAAAGAACTAAGAATGTTAATTATGGAATGTAACTGAGAGCAACAAAAAGAGAAAGGTGTTCAAGGCTGTTCTACATTTTTGAGGTGAAGCGAAAAGACCAGTTTTATCCAAGTACAAATGAGACGAATCAAGCAAATGGGCCGCCGCCTTGAAATATTTGAAAGAATCTGTGAAATTGTTTCATGAATCCATTCTAACGTAAACAGATATTGGATTGAATTAAAAAATGTAAGAATGTTTTTCACAAACTATTCACACTAAGATATTTTGTTTCATGAATGGGCCCACAAATAATTACTGAGAAGTTGGTAATTCATTGGCTTTTGCGTTACATTTCAAGTTGGATGGATACCTTGGAATTTCGACCATAAAGATTTTCCATTGCCTGAAATTTGGAAGATTAACAATCATAGCATTTAGCTCGTAGCTACCATATGGTTGTCAGCAAAAAAGTTTGCTAGCAACAAAATTTGAACATAAACAATGATATATCAAATGTTAGAATTTATTGTTTAGGTGTATGATCAACATGATAACCATGTTTTGCATTTGCTGAAAATAATGTATCATCATGTAAATGCAGTTTGACTGTCAGCAAAGAAGTTTGTTTGCAACCACATTTTTAAACATAGACAATGCTATCCAATGCTAGCAAGTGTATGACTAAAAGAGAGAAACACAGCATTTTACATTCGCTGAAATTTTTTACGTCATACAATGTAATTGTTTGTCAACCAACAACACTGCTGGCAACCAAATTTGAACAAAAGATGCTATGCAATGCTAGCATTTGTTAAGTAGTTTTACGATTATACAAGTAAGTTGTTTAGTTTTACGTTTGCTAAAAGATTTTAGAATCATGTAATGCGGTTGTTCAATTTTCAACAATGAAATGTGCTAGCAAGCCAATTTTTTTAATGTAAACAATGCTACCGAATGTTAGCAGTTGTATAATTATCAACAGATAAATTCAGTTTTTCATGTGCTAAAAAGAATTGAATTCAGTCACAACTTTTTGTTTGCTAGCAAACCAAACCAAATTTCTGAGCATAGCGATGCTAGCATTTGTATACGATTATCGTCAGACATAATGTGATAGAGTGAAATCGCTCCATATACCAATCTATCACACTTTTCCAAGTTGAAGATTCTGACTTTCTGAATTTAATGGAATGTAGCATGCTTCCCTGACTAAACTACAAAGTAGTGATGTGATTTACTAAAAATACCTGCTTCCCATGTCTATCTGTGGTGGATTTGTCAAGAAATTCAAGAGCCAATTTCAAGCTAGTCAGATGTTCTACCCTGCTTTTTGCCTTTGAACTTCCCGAGATTCCTGATTGCCGTCTTCACTACAGCACACAGCGAGGGTTCTAACTCAAGACCCCTTTTTCCATTGGAATTGAAGTACAAACTCCGATTTGGAATCAAAAGCTGTCAAGACTGTCACATATTCTGAGGTTTGTTTTTTCATTTTGTAGGCTTTGATAAACATTCAGTAGTGGGAATTTTTCAGTGAGGGAGAAGGAACGGCTGAGGAGGGCTATGAACTTCCAGAAGCATACTGTATACAGGAGAAACACCAGCTAATGTTATTAATATGTTAACAGGCTGCAAGCGAGGTAAAAATCTATCACTTCCTTTCCTCGGGAGATTGAAGAGAAATGGTGCATCTGTTCTACTCTGCTATTTGAGAGCAGATTCAGTTTAGACTCAAAAGCTTTTGCCCAAAGAACTGCAACAGAAGACAACTCTAGCATACTGATAAATGTGTACTGTGCAAAAAGAGCATGTGAAACAATTTGCATTGACTCACATTTGTTTTGCATTGCATCCATTTATCCTCTTGCAAATAAATAAAATAAATAAATACACTTTATTTGGCTGGGAACAAGCCTTAATTTTATACGGTAAAAAAAGAAACATAAAAACATTTTAAATATGTTGTTCTATATAATAGATATTTTATAATAATATTTATTTTTTTAAATATTGATAATGTATTATCTGAACCAAATGCCAATATATATATATATATATATATATATATATATATATTTTTTTTTTTAAAGTACTTCAATAAAGAGGTAAATACATGTTAAATTTTAAAATACATTAAAAATAAATTAATTAAACATAAATGCAGTTTCATTTTGAAAAATATATTTTCTTAAAATATATCTTTAAATATTAGCAATATATCATTTTATTTTATTTTTGAAATACAATTTTTGTGGGTTTTGCGACCAACGCCCCAAAACACAATACTGCATACCCCAAAAATGGTACAATAAAAACAGTATGCAATAATTGTTTAAGGGTAGATTCGGTTTAGTCTAACTGCAAAAAAAACTGTGTAGTGGTAGAGAGAAATAAAAATAAAAAAAGTACAAGTGCAGGAGGGACACTCAGCACATTTTCAAGGTTACAGTCCTTCCTGTCACATAAAGATATAAAGTTTATGAGCTTTAGCATTTCCTTTGTGTTATAAATGTGGATGTGTAAAATAAGGCAGCTTCTCAAGCCCAGAGGGCAGAAAGCCCATCGCTCATGTTCGGTAATGTGCAACCTCAATCTCTAGACACAGACGACTAAATGATTGCTCTGTAAATTCAACAAGACCTTTTGCCTGCACTGTGATTTTATAGAAAGAGGCACTCCATAATGCAACATCATGGCATCAAATTTTCGCAAGTTAGCATGGTCACATTAGCCAATGCCAAATTACTGCAGCAAACATGATCAAAACAAACATTTACCAATCTTTGTATTGTGAGTTAGCTGGAAAGCTAACAATTTAGCCTCCTGGCTTAGCACAGTGCTAACTGGTTAAAAAATGTTTTTGACTTTGTGGGACAAGCTATCATGATAAAAAGCTATGATTCTGAACCAAGGGGGTATTCCATCCGCCAGAAACTGAAGCCTCTCTGGGAGCCACCATTGTAGCTGACTATCACCTGCTGTTAGCATTCCATTGACTCCCATTCATTTTGGCGTCACTTTGACAGCGAATAACTTCACATCTGAGGCGTCCAAAAACTCCATCTTTATTTCTAAAGAAACACGACAATGTATAAAAGGCTCCATTACATTTTATCTTACGTTATGGCCCTGTAGAAGCCGTTTTTGTTAAAATAGGCTAACGATTGCGTCATAACACGCGACTCTCTGTCGCACACTAGAGAAAATTACCGTATAGACAGAAGTAGAAGTTTGCGCGCAATCGGAGGGACGTGGAGGCATAAAGTCAAGGGAGAAGCCCATAGAGAGTTGTAAAGTTGCTCCTGCTGCGAGCTCATGGACAGCTAATACTCACGCTCTCCGGCTCTGCAAGATTCGGAAGGGAATGATTCAGATTCCTCTTGCACAGCTACTAGAAGACGTACAACTCTCAAGTAGACGTATCAATCAACGGGGTCGCTGTGTCCATTTCTTTTACTGTCTATGTTCTGAACAGGTAGCTTCAGATAGCAAGCTAACAGCTTAATCTGCAAGCTTAGCATAGTGCTAACTGGTTAAAATGTTTTTGATTAGCTACAACAAGATATCATGATAACAAGCTGTTTTTATCATAATGAAAACAGTTAGCTTTCTCCAGGATACAATTTATCATGTTCTTAAGTGTAGGGGAGTACTAGTGTCTAATGCTTTGTCGGGCGTGAAAGTGTGATTTTATACACAAAATGACACGCTTTTCTGATCAGAGACAAACCGAGAATATATGCGACAGATCCAGAAAATCTTCGCCGTGAAATATGCACGGCATCGTGTTCTTTCCTGTGCTTGTTTTCAGTGAAGTTTAATTAAACGTGTGACTCTTTTTGTCTCAATTCTGTTATCTCCTTTACTGCTCTATGCTGTCTTTGTTAAGTTATTCATTTCACACATCTACAGTCAGTCAGTCTGACACCGGCAGACGCCGTCTGAATAATAATAAAAAAAAGATATCCTTATCAGGCCCTAATGATCTAAATATAATCTGGGTGAGAAGGACCAAAACAGTGGGGAAACGTAAGATAAGTGATCATACTGAAATACACGCTCTCTCTCTCACACACACACACACACACACACACACAGCTGAAATCCCTTTATTCTCTTTTCTTTAGTCTCTAGTGAATAGCCGTGGTCACCTGAAGGCAGGCTCCATTCCTCAATGACAAAACAAATCCCCACACAACCAAGAAAAATAGCCAAGAAAGAGTTTCAAAATAACACACAGTGATCCAAAGGCAGTGCTCCCAATGCTCGCTGGTTTTTTGTTTTATTTTTCCCTCAGAACAAAATAAAAGAGAATCTAAAACCACTTCGTCAAGGTTAGTTAGCTGCTCAAGTCGATGTCAAATATCTGCAAAACTGTTTACGCAGTTTTATCGACGTAGAAACCTGAATGTTTCAGGTTGAAGAAAGGCTGAATGTTTTGAGTTAACCTGAACAACATTAACACAGTTAAATACAACAAGAAAAACATTCACAATGTATTAAACCTCTGTATGTGATAGTTTTGGAACAAAAAAAAACGTTATAGCTGTCCAATTTCTCTAGAACCTCCATTAAAAGAGTAAAGTGCCACTTGAGCTTTCTCCGCCCAGAAAAGTAAGACTACTTAGGTGAGACATACTGTATTACACTACATAAGCGGAGCTTAGGAGTCAAAGCATTTCCCTTTATTTTAGTTTTTAGTTAGCCTTCGAAGCCTGGCTTAGCATAGTCCTAAACAGTTAGGAAAAACTTTACTGTTTTTTGTAAAGTTAAGATCTAGGGTGGGCTCTTGTGACTTGAAAAAGTTAGCAACCCTCTGAACAAACTAGCAACTGCATAGCAACGCCTTAGCAACCACCCACAATGGTGCTTACAGTGGAAGAGAATGGGGCCAATGTGTAAGCATTTCACTTTTTCAATAGTGAAACAAACATTCATTTTTTTCAATAGTATGGTAACAAATCATAAACATTATGATGGTTAACATGACTTTAGTATGGAAAACAAAATGATTGCTAATGTTTTTTGTGTAAAGTTATATCCAATTTTATAACTCTTCCACCATGGCAACGCCATAAACCATAAAAACAACAGTAAAAATTGGGCACCTGCCCAGAAACAGTATGGGTGGGCTTTTTATGACACAAGACAGTTAGCAACCAATCCAGAAACTGCATAGCAACGCCCTAGCAACCACCTACAATCATACTTACAATAGAAGTGAATGAGTGAACATTAAAGGGATTGTTCACCCAAAAATGAATACTCTGTCATCATTTACTCACCCTCAAGTTGTATCAAACCTGAATTAATTGCTTTATTCTACTGAACACAACAGAAGAGATTTTTCAGAATGTCATAAACCAAACAATTGATGGACCGCGTTGATTTCCATTGTATGAAGAAAAAAAAATACTAAGGAAGTCAATAGGAATTAGAAACTGTCTGGTTACCAACATTCTTTAAAATATCTTCTTTAGTGTCCAACAGAAGAAAAAATACTTACGCAGGTTTGGAGCAAAGTAGAATGATGACAGAATTTTTTTTTTTTTGTTAAACTATTCCTTTAAAATAATAATTTATTCAATAGTATGGCCATAAAACAAACAGTGGTAACATGGTTTTAGTGTGAAAAGAGGGACAACTTAAAATTATGAACTACAATATTGTACACAATAAGACAGACTTAATATTAAGAATATAAAAGAGGTCAGTGCTAGTTTTACGCTATTTTTTCTTAACTTTTGTGACAAAGAAAAGTGTGAGTCTAGCTCATATGGCCATTCTTGTGAAGATGTTCCTCTCTTCTCTCGCTCTTTCTCTCTATCTGTCCCAGATTCGAATACCTCCAGGAGTGAGAGTTGATATCTGCTCTGCGGACTGATAATGTAAATTATGAATGCTCAGTTATGACAGGTGTGCAGAGAGCAAATCGAAACCGGTCTGCGGTGGAACAAAGCGGCCCGCGCTTGCTCCTCAAAGGAGTGTGTACTTCCATACATCCCACTCCATGCCGCCACATTTTATTTACTTTGAAACCCAACCAAGACTAAGATTGAAACAGAACGTAAAATGTAAATGCGCAAATTTCCCCTCCAAGCGAGGTCTTCGGTTGTTTTAAAAAGCCTGGCACATGCACACTAACATCTCACGAGTGGTTCAACTCAAGGTGAGGATGATGAATACTTCCATATGCTCATTTATTACGGCCGTAACTAAATACACATTCTAGACATGACGATGTAGCTCATCCGTCTCAACAGTTAAACGTGCTCAGCTGCAATACATAAATTCTCACAACGGTTTCGACGTAAACCAAGCTGTGGTTTTCATATAAACCTCTTTTCTTGTTCCCTTTACCACAATGTCACAAAAGGCAATCCTCACTTCATCATGTGGAGAAACAGTAATTGCCTTTTAGCAGAAACCCATTATTACATTAAGCCGACTGTGCTTATCTTGCATAGAACTGACTTCAAATGACTGCAGATCTGTTGTGGGTTTAATTATGTCAAACGTGAAGACGTTTTTGCAGTTTAAAGGTGAAAGTCTTGACCTGTAGTTATAGATATTGATGGACCATCTAGTCCGTCAACAAAATGCATTTGATGTTTTTAGGACGGTTCACATCAAGTGCGATGCACAACTCATAAAAGTATAAAGTAGCACGGAAAATTATCAAAACTATTCACGCCACGTCTGAAGCTAAAGTTTCATTATCATCTGAATAAACGTAATGAATTCATAATCTCAACATTTTATGGGTTTATCTTTTTATCTTTTAAGATAAAAGTTAACTGTAACTATGAACATTTTCTTAACTAACAAAACGTTGAAACTAAGCTGCAAAAAAATGACTTTTGAACTTCCAAAACTTTCATCTTTCAGACAGATTTACATAAGAGTCTTAAAAGCACAGAAAGAAATGATCAGAGAAAGGTTGAAAATCGCCATAGAAAATTTAATTATGTCCTTTTTGGTGCACACAAAAACAGTAGACATCAGAGGGAAAATTTATATATACCCACTAATGTTAAAAAATATGTTTTTGAAAGCAGTCTCTTATGCTTTCCAAGGCTGCATTTATTTGATCAAACATACAGTGAAAGCAGAAATATTTTAAAATATTTTCGATTTGAATATATTTTCAAATAAATTTTTTTCCTGTGATCAAAACTGCATTTTCAGCATCATTACTCCAGTCTTCAGTGTCACATGATCCTTCAGAAATCAATCTAAAATGCTGATTTGCCCCTCGAGAAAAAAATTCTTTTAAATATCACTGTTGAAAACAGTTGTGCTGATTAATATTTATGTGGAAACCATAATAGTTTGATAGTATTGTAGATAGAACAGCATTTATTTGAAATATAAGTCTTTTGCAACATGTATTAACTTTTGATCATTTTATTGGTGCATCCTTGCTGAATAAACGTTTTATTCTTTTTTTTTCTTTTTTAATCGCACTGACCCCAAACTTTTATGAAGATCAGAAAGAAATCAAAGGGAACTCACCGCGGCAGTGCACACCCTCGTCATATCCGTCCTCACAGTCCTGTACTCCGTTGCAGAGTTTACTATAATGCACACACCTGTGGGTGCCGAGACACTGGAGATGATTGACAGGACATCTCACCTTCACCTGCCGCAAGCCTGTAAGAGAAGGTTAATTAAGTCTTTAAAAATGCTACTTTTTCAACAGACCTGCAAACTCACAAGAGGTGAAAAATGTGACATTTTTACTAACTAAATTGTTGTATTAGGGTCTAGGCGGTTCATTCTCTTCCAGGAGAAAATGTAGGTGATTTTAACATGAAAACAATCTGAAAGCACTCTGAAAATAAAGCGGGCAAGAAAACAAAACAAAAATTATTAAAAAAAATATTGACACAAATTTCACAATTGGATACTTTTTCACAAGTTTCAGCTTCTATTAACTTTGATTCAATGTTGATTAATTTGTGAATTATCAGGTACAGTACATACACTGTAAAAAAATATTTTCATGATTTGTTATCACAACTTTTTATATTTTGTCAAATCAACCTAGATAATTAATGTAGTTCAGATAACATAATATTTTGAGTTTCTATTTATTAAACCAATCTCCTTTGTTGTATTAACTCAAAGTTTTAATTTCAATTAACTAAAAATTTTAAGGCAACCAGGTAACTTACTTTTTTAAGTTAATCCAACTTTTTTTTTACAGTATAGCTGTCGTAATGTGGGTTTTGTGTCTTGTCTTGTTTTGTCATGTTCAGTGGTTCCCTGTCTTGTTTATTAGTGATCCCAGGTGTTTCCCATTTCCCACGCCCCCTTGTTATCCTGTTAACTCATTTGTACTCATGATTTAAGCCCTGTGTTTCTGCCCTGTCCTTGTGAGTTGTTAAATGAATGTTTCATGTCTATGTTGGTGTTTCCAGTTTCTAGTTCTTGTATCCTGTTTCTGGCTAAAGTTTTAGTTTGTTAATAAAGACACTGCGTTTGGATCCAGCCTCATCTCAGTTTCATTGCACTTCGTGACAGAACAACTCACCAAGACAGGATCCAGCAGTTGTCAACAACCGGGCTCTGGGAGAATATCTGTCGACGTTAAAGCAAGAGGTATGATGATGGAGGACGTTTTCTACCAGAATGGACGGTCGCTTGAGGAGTACGTGGGGGCTTACCTAGAGTTTTATCATGAGACAAATTTGAGTGAGGAAACACTCAAGTATAATTTCTGGAGTGGGATGGACGACACGCTCGGCGCAATGCTTCTGTTAGATGCGGAGCACCTCTCTTTTGTGCAGTTCCTGGACCGAGCGTTGTGGGTGTGCGGTTCGTCACTCACTGTAGGACTTGCTGAGGAAATCCGCTGTGTTCCCAGACCAGGGCATTTCGTCAAGACCGTTCAAGGTAATTCCAAGCACAGTTCAAGTCAGAGAGTTTCCAACCGAGCTCTGAGGAAGCCGCACCGCATTCGCACTGCCGAGACCGCGCTCCACAAGCCCGCGCTACTCGTCTGCCCCGCCGAGCCCTCGACTCACGTCTGCCCGGTCGAGTCCGCGGCGCTCCACGTGAGCCCAGCCGAGTCAAGTGAGTCAAGCGCCACCGAGTCAAGTGAGTCTACTGAGTCAAGTGAGTCTACCGAGTCTACCGAGTCTACTGAGTCTACTGAGTCAAGTGAGTCTACTGAGTCAAGTGAGTCTACCGAGTCTACTGAGTCAAGTGAGTCTACCGAGTCTACTGAGTCAAGCGAGCCTACCGAGTCTACTGAGTCAAGCGAGCCTACCGAGTCTACTGAGTCAAGCAAGCCTACCGAGTCTACTGAGTCAAGCGAGCCTACCGAGTCTACTGAGTCAAGCGAGCCTACCGAGTCTACTGAGTCAAGCGAGCCTACCGAGTCAAGCGAGCCTACTGAGTCAAGCGAGCCTACTGAGTCAAGTGAGTCTTTTGAGTCAAGTACGTCCAGTAGTGAATCAAGCCCAGCGAAGCGCCGTCGCAGAAGGAAGAGAGGGAGGACTCGTCTGG
Organism: Chrosomus eos; assembly: GCA_036326025.1. Classification (NCBI taxonomy): domain Eukaryota; kingdom Metazoa; phylum Chordata; class Actinopteri; order Cypriniformes; family Leuciscidae; genus Chrosomus; species Chrosomus eos. Next base: position 16,366,168 of record CM070838.1, read on the forward strand.
CTCGCCAGGCTCCGGAGGGCGTTCCCGGACTCCTCGCCCTGCCGGCCCCGCCTCTGCGCCTCGCCCCGCCTCTGCGCCTCGCCCTGCCGGCCCCGCCTCTGCGCCTCGCCCTGCCGGCCCCGCCTCTGCGTCTCGCCGTGCCGGCCCCGCCTCTGCGCCTCGCCCTGCCTGCGCCCTTCAAGCACCTTCCTCCCGTGGATTTCCCCATGTATTTTTTGGGGGGGGGCAGGAGGTACCCTGTGAGGGCCATGGAGACGACGTCGACATGGACCTCGTCCGAGTCTCCTCCGCCCTGGCTCCCTTTGGAGTGTGCTCCGCCCTGGCTCCCTTTCGAGTGTGCTCCGCCCTGGCCTCTGCCTGGTCCTGCTCCGCCCTGGCCTCTGCCTGGTCCTGCTCCGCCCTGGCCTCTGCCTGGTCCTGCTCCGCCCTGGCCTCTGCCTGGTCCTGCTCCGCCCTGGCCACCTGTTCAGTCAGGCCGCCTACGCTCCACGGCCCAGGCCCGCCTTGCCTAGGTCCAGGTCCTGTTCCCCTGCATGGGCCTGGCCCCCCATCCCTCCCCCAAGACCGCCCTCCTGGACTTTTTTGGTGTTATTGGGCGTCAGGAGCCGCCCTTAAGGGGGGGGGGTTATGTCGTAATGTGGGTTTTGTGTCTTGTCTTGTTTTGTCATGTTCAGTGGTTCCCTGTCTTGTTTATTAGTGATCCCAGGTGTTTCCCATTTCCCACGCCCCCTTGTTATCCTGTTAACTCATTTGTACTCATGATTTAAGCCCTGTGTTTCTGCCCTGTCCTTGTGAGTTGTTAAATGAATGTTTCATGTCTATGTTGGTGTTTCCAGTTTCTAGTTCTTGTATCCTGTTTCTGGCTAAAGTTTTAGTTTGTTAATAAAGACACTGCGTTTGGATCCAGCCTCATCTCAGTTTCATTGCACTTCGTGACAATAGCAAATTTCCACAAAGAATAAAGTCTCTCAACTAATGCTGTAAAATTATACAGGGAACCACAGTTGGTACATTATTAAAGGTTAAAAATAATTGATTGGTAATATGGTAGGCTACTTACTGTACATTTAAATGACACAAGAACGTTTTTATAATAATGTTGTAATAACACATTTTAAAATGACAATTATGTATCTACTCGTTTTAAAAAATATATATATGCAAAACATTTAAAAGGTGGCTGTCATAAAACGGATGAACAAGTTAAGTAAAAATTCACTGAATAGCCTAATAAAGCTACTCTCAGATGATGTAAAAATCTTAATGACATTTTAGGCTTTAATTCTACTACATTGACAGATTTGTATTCCTGCCACATCTCATGTCATTCTTAACGTTAGAGGATTCAAATTTGAATTATGAAAATGCTTCACATAATGACAGCATTTATTAAAAAATATTTCATATTCAAATATTCATTTTAAACACAAACTGACTGATATTATTTTAAAGTTATTTCTACAGTCGAATTTTCTCAGTAAATGACTACAATGAATGTCCTGTCATAATAAATGACAGAAATTGTTATAAAAAATAATACTATACTAAACCAATTAATAGAAATAAAAAAAAATTAATAATGTTCATACACTTGATCAATAAATTGACAACCTATGTTTTTACATTGCTTTAACTCATCAAAATAAGTTGATACAAGTTGAAGTCATACAAATCAAATCTAGTTTCAAATCAAATTTTTAAGTTAGTTTAATGACTTAAGTAAGTTGAGACTTAAGTTAATTTTTTAAGTTGAAATGACTTAAAAATCCAAGTTGATTGTACTTAAAACTTTAAAGCAGCAATTTCTTTACAGTATATTACAACATTACAAGAACATATACTTTTTAAACTTCTTTACAGTTGAATTTATTCAGTGAATTTCTACAATGAATTTCCAGTCATAAAAATATCAGATATTGCTATAATTATTATTTTTAAAACACTAATAATTTTCACATTAGACACAAACATTAAATTACGGGAACATATAATTTTCTAACTTTTTTTTACAGTAGAATTTCATATATTAACAACATGTTTCTAAATGTAGTATAGACCAGAAGTTAAAAAGTCTGGATGAGCCCAATTTCGAAAAATAGAGATATATATATAATAAAATTGCACAACAGTACGGATTATTGCGCATTATTACGGATTTGAAAAAACAATATTTTGTACTCAAAAATGTGCACAAGACTGTCGGGTTTAGCTTTTGACACTATATAACAGAACAAAACAAAGATGGCATAAACCTACTTTAAAGCATCTGTGTTCTTGTTTTCCCTCTCTATGCAGCATAAATACAAATAAAAGCCGTAAAACTAAGGCTAACATCCCTTAACTCGATTCACTGTGAATAAATATGATGAGCAAAGCTATTTTAATATTCAACTCCCAGCACAGTTCCTCTTAAATATGTCTCTTAAGCACACGAGAATTTAGCACGCCGGCAGCTGTCTCTTGTGAATCATTGATTGTGGATTGCTTGACATTTCTGGGGTGTCACGGGGGGAGAAGAGGCCACTGCCAAAACAGCAATATTGATCTCTATCCATCTGCAATAAGGGCCGTGAAAGTCTTGGCCTATAGTTCATCTGCCTCCTTAACTTTCAATTTCCTTTTAAATGATCACCCGGGTGGGGTTTTTCGAGAATTTTTTGGAGAAAGGAAGTGTATACACAGGTTTCCCCCCCAAGGCTTGTCCCAGCAGACCTCTGTTCCACTTTCATAATCCCAGTAAAAAGAGAATATGTAATTCAACAAATAGGAGAATTGTTTAAAAATATCCTCTTAGTGTCTCTCGCTCTTCCTCTCAGGGCCTCCGGATCTCCAGAGATGTTTAAAAGTATCTAGGCAGCAAAAGTCAAGATGGAACCTGGAAGATATTGAGGGTGATGTAACCTCATTAATTCAGCATTTTTTCTTATTGTTTCAGACTTCCAACCTCCAGCACGACAGTATGTTAGTGGGGGGGGGTCTTGCTTTCTTGCTTAAAGGTGCAGTCTGTAAGAATGAAGCTAGTGGTCAAAATAGGTACTGCAGTCCAAATTCAAAATATCTGAGATCATTGTTTCCCCCGCCCCAGATTCGATTCTCGCATGGCTTGCCAGTTTGAGGACACGCAACAGGAGCGAGTGCAATTGAGGAGACTTACAACAATGATTTGATTTATCCACATTGATAATATGCTCTCGCTCATAGTGATTTTTAGATGATACCGAGGCTTTTAGTTTGGGTAGAATCTGCAATCTCTGACCCAGTTTGTTTGCTGGCTGCAATGGCTGCAATACGCCGTGTTCTGCCAACTGGCATCCCAGGGTGTCGAAATATTCGGTGAGCTGACAGTGGGCGAGATCACACAGACCAAAACAGAAACAGACGTTCCAACACGGAACGCACATTTCAAAGTAAAGTAACTGGCTGTAAAAGTGTTTTTCAGATAAACGAATATGTGAACCTAAATTTCTGCAAACATATGGTATTTTTATGCTGTAGTAGAGTGAAAAAGTTATATACAGCACCTTTAAAGGTAGGGTAGGTAATTTCAGAGAGGCTAGCAATAGCAAGCTAGCTTTGAAATCATAAGATCCCACCCTCACCTCAGTGCGTCTCCAAAGCCTCGCCTCCAGAGTTTGCAAAGCATCACAAGACGAGAGACGGCATTAAAGTCCCTCACGTCTCAAAGTATAACATTGCAATAATAATGAACGTACACAACTTACAGAACTCTAGTTGAATCACATGACTGCTGCAGATTAATTTCGCCGTTGATAGTGTTGCCATTGAAAAGCATAATTCCGAGGACGTGAACAACAATACAGCATAAGCGTGTTGTTTTAGTTCAGGAGGAACTGTAAAAGGCGGCTGATGTTTGTTTGTGGTGCTCTGTGACTGTCTAAAACTCTGCATAGCCTTACAGAATGTGCGGATGACGTGTGATGTCTGTGCAAGCAGGTTTACAGGCATGTAGGACATCCTATCAATTGGACGAATATTTTTTGGTCCTGAGACTTCCACAGCTGATATGTATTTTTTTTCCATTTAGATCACTTCTATTACTGATTGCTTATCACAATGTGAAAAGAGTTTCAACTAGTATAATAGGCCTGGTGATGAACAGTCAAGCCATACTCCATTTTGCCATAAGATGTCTTCATTACACGCAGGTCTTCATTATACCAGGGAGCAAAACGTACAAAGGAAACAGATTGTGATTTTAAAGGAGCAAATGAGTCCAGGCAAGTCAAGAGAACAGAATGTAACATAGATACATTGTCCTCCAGTCCGAAAAACAACTTAAGCTAGCGTCAATAAAATCAGAGGGCTCAATAGATCTCCATTTGTGATAATTAATGATGCAAGAAGAGGAAATGTTTATGTGAGGTAGTTCAATATAATAAAAAAAAGATAGCAGATGATCAGACAGCCCTAAATACGAGGTGGACAACTGAGACAATAATGAACCATCAGAAAACACTAGGTCTATTGTGTGGCCTTTGTTGTGTGTAGGACAGTTCACAAGCTGCTTCAAATCAATGCACTACAATAAAGGTATTTTGTTATTGTAAATTCTTTTATGTCCATGTGGATTTTTAAAATCCCACAGGATAAGAGTTCTCTCAAATTTGAGGCACATCAAAGACAGCAAATCTGCAAATTCTGATAGACAGTCATTTGTCTTTGGCCTGTAAACTGTAGCTATGGGAGTAGGTGGGGCGCAGAGACACTCAGAATAAGACATTAGAATGAGTTAAACTGAGGAACAGCCACAGGACTCAAACCAGAAGTCTACCTCTGAGTAGGTCGTGTGAGATCTAATAATCCGTAGCCGGCGGGAGTAAGTTCATTAAAAAGAATACCATTGGACTCTTCGTGCCATGTTTCAGTTAAACACAAAAGGTCCAGTTTATCTTCTGTAAGGCTGTGTCTCCCAAAGTGTTTTTAGCCAGCTGAAAACACTAGGCGCTCTGCTGAAAACACCAAGCTGTGGGCGCTTGTGAGCGCTTTGGCAGCCCAGCGTTTTTGTTTTGTTTTTCAATTGAGACGCTTTGTTTGTTATGGTACGGAATATCAGAGGAAATGTAGTATCTTTATATTTCACAGATCATTTGTTTCTGTATTGTTTCTATAATAAAATGTCGATACAATGTAAAGTATTTGCTCTGGCTCTAGTTAAAAAAAAAACGTTCTTCCGTTATTATGCTTGTTTATATCATCTGTTGATGTTGTACAAGCAGAATGTGACAGTTGGTTGGTGTTTTATTTGTCCCTCCCCCTCCTCCACTGTGATTGGATGACTGGGTAAAAAGTGACAGTGATGAGCACTGCTTTTTCCCCCAAAGTTGAACGTTAAAACACAGAGTGCTCAGCGCGTAGTCTGAAATATTCTAACATGTATATGTCCTTCACCTAATATAAGTGTCCCTAGGTTCAGCAATAATAAATAAACAGTGCATTTTAAGACATTATTTTATATAGATATATTTTTAATGAGATGTGTGTAAATAATGAGATAAGTTAATAATAAAAGTAAAAAGTTGTATGTTTTATTTTTTATTGTAACAGTGTAAAAAAAAATTCAATTTAAAAAAGTAAGTGCTGCCTTAAAATGTTAGGTCTAAATCACACTGTCAGTCTAAATCCGAATTTGTGTATCGATCATTTCATGTGATTTTTTTGCTGTTTACACTAGCTATATCTGATCGGATTTTAATCGGACATGCATAATTTAATAATTTTGCCAATTATGAGAATGCTTATTTCTCTGAATAAGTTTCAAATGGATGTGTGTAGTTTACATCAGTTTTTAAGGTTTCCAATTATGCATGGATTTGGATGGATCATTGTGGCCTCCCTTTGTTTCAGCCACTGCTCAATTACATCCAAAATGTCCACAATATTTTTTATGGCGGTTGGCTTAAACCTTAGGGGTTAAAGGATTAGTTCACTTTTTAAAAAAACTTTTTCTGATAATTTACTCACCCTCATGTCATCCAAGATGCCCAACTTGGCGAATGTTACATGAACGCGCATTGCAGAACAGAGCAAGGCGAGCATTTGTGCTTATAAAACTTAAACTTTTTTATTTATTTTTTAAATGACCGATCGTTTCGCTAGATAAGACCCTTATTCATTGTCTGATATCGTTTAAAGCCCTTTGAAGCTGCACTGAAACTGTCATTTGGACCTTGAACCGTTTGGGTCCCATTGAAGTCCATTATATGGAGAAAAATCCTGGAATGTTTTCATCAAAAACCTTAATTTCTTTTCGACTGAAGAAAGAAAGACATGGATATCTTGGATGACATGGGGGTGAGTAAATTATCAGCAAAAGTTTTTTTTAAAAGTGAACTAATCCTTTAATCTCATGATGGGTACAGGGCAGAAACTGCCTGTGGACCAATGAGAAGTCACGTCTTTCCTGTGCTTAAGATGTCTGTCTGTTGTCCTAGCATCCTTATCTGATAGCCTGGGACAGTTTGTTTGTGTTAGTGCAGCAAGATCCAATCAAAATGTAGCAAACTTTTGTCCAGTGTTACAGACAGAGAGGGGCCCGGCCATAAACTGGGCCTTGGAATGTGTTGTTCACTAAAATATTATGTGTAAAATGTATGTTATTTTATGTTAAAAACAATAAAACAACATCTTTCAATGCTTTTTCTGTCTATTTCATTCATACCACACACATTTCTTATTCTGCTTCTTTTTATCACTTTGAAAATGGATTATGTCCTAATCTAGTGTGATTAAGGGGATGAATATGAAGAGAATGGCAAGTTGGAAAACCACAGATGGTCTTCCACAGACGAGAGATGACAAACTGATCAAAGGAACCACAGCGGTACGTTTGTTGATGTGCAATGATAAAAGCCAGTGACGAGTTAGTGTACGCAGCTGCTCATCCTGTACTGCGAAGACAATATACACCATAAAAACATCATTTTTATTTAAATGAGCTCTGCAATTGGCAAACTGTCAGGATTAATGAGCCAGGGCTATTTATTTTCCAAATTCTGACAGGAAAAATAACTTAAAAATAACGATTTTACTATGTTACTGTTTTTCTCAGTTTTGCCGAAAGGCAACTGACCTCAACTGTGATTTCCTCTGATCTCATAAAAGGCTTGCCAGGAATTTTTCTTCCAGCACACACTGAATTTCAAAAGATATATCATGCATATTATTTAAAAAAAGATAATTATGCAGCCTGTCATAAGTACAAAAGCTTTCTCATCACTTTATCCTCTCAGATTCGGCGCATTTGAGGACTGTACCGTGTTGAAACCACACAATACTCCAGGTAACAATTCCTTCAATTAATGTGTCATGACATCTTTTATCCCAGGCATTGAGTGCTTACCATTTCTCATCCAGCAATATTTATGAGTGCATTTTCCAATTTTACTGAAGCATTTCGGAAACCCATTCATTTCGTAATAGAAATGTCAAGTGCAATTGTTTTGAGTTGAAAATATCATTGACGTCGGCCAAAATTGCATGTAACTTGGCAGAAAACCTCTTCTTCTAAAAAAAAAGTTAATTTATATGATGATATAGCTTATTAATGCACTTTTGATTAGTTTGTGGCCTTTGTGATCATGTTAAATCTGATTTTGGTCTTCAAACCCCACTTGAAGATACACAAATTCAACAGATTCAAGTACATTTCAACTACAGATCTCTTTATTTGGGAGTCAATATACCATAATGCGTAAAGTACACAAGAAATATACCTGTTTATTTGACGTTTATTTGAAGTTTATTTGACGTTTATAGGTTATGAGAAGTATATGAGGGCAAAGCTTAAAGGGACACTCCACCCATTTGCATTAAGCTTTCCATTGTTAGAAACCCAGTCCTACTATTGAATGGTCGTGCAACACTCTCTCCACCTGAGACGAGAGAAATCCGCTATTTACCTTTTTCACTTCCTCCTACAATGACGCAAAAATCGTCATTTTACGTCATTGTACAGCGATAAATGGAGGAATGCGTGAGATGGAGGAACAAGAGTCGGCCGGAGCGAGACCTGTACGAGCCGCAAAACAGCGATAAACAGTTGCGTGAGATGGAGGAACCAGAGGCGTCCGGAGCGAGACCTGTACGAGCCGCAATACAGCGATAAACAGTTGCGGGAGATGGAGGAACCAGAGGCGTCCGGAGCGAGACCTGTACGAGCCGCAATACAGCGATAAACAGTTGCGGGAGATGGAGGAACGAGAGGCGGCCGTAGCGAGACCTGTACGTACCGCAACACAGCGATGAACAGTTGCGGGAGATGAAGGAACGAGAGGCGGCCGGAGCGAGACCTGTACGAGCCGCAATACAGCGATGAACAGTTGCAGGAGATGAAGGAACGAGAGGCGGCCGGAGCGAGACCTGTACGAGCCGCAATACAGCGATAAACAGTTGCGGGAGATGGAGGAACGAGAGGCGGCCGGAGCGAGACCTGTACGAGCCGCAATACAGCGATAAACAGTTGCGGGAGATGGAGGAACGAGAGGCGGCCGTAGCGAGACCTGTACGTACCGCAACACAGCGATAAACAGTTGCGGGAGATGAAGGAACGAGAGGCGGCCGGAGCGAGACCTGTACGAGCCGCAATACAGCGATGAACAGTTACGGGAGATGGAGGAACCAGAGGCGGCCGGAGCGAGACCTGTACGAGCCGCAATACAGCGATAAACAGTTGCGGGAGATGGAGGAACCAGAGGCGTCCGGAGCGAGACCTGTACGAGCCGCAATACAGCGATAAACAGTTGCGGGAGATGGAGGAACGAGAGGCGGCCGTAGCGAGACCTGTACGAGCCGCAATACAGCGATAAACAGTTGCGGGAGATGGAGGAACCAGAGGCGTCCGGAGCGAGACCTGTACGTACCGCAACACAGCGATGAACAGTTGCGGGAGATGAAGGAACGAGAGGCGGCCGGAGCGAGACCTGTACGAGCCGCAATACAGCGATGAACAGTTGCAGGAGATGAAGGAACGAGAGGCGGCCGGAGCGAGACCTGTACGAGCCGCAATACAGCGATAAACAGTTGCGGGAGATGGAGGAACGAGAGGCGGCCGTAGCGAGACCTGTACGAGCCGCAATACAGCGATAAACAGTTGCGGGAGATGGAGGAACGAGAGGCGGCCGTAGCGAGACCTGTACGTACCGCAACACAGCGATAAACAGTTGCGGGAGATGAAGGAACGAGAGGCGGCCGGAGCGAGACCTGTACGAGCCGCAATACAGCGATGAACAGTTACGGGAGATGGAGGAACAAGAGGCGGCCGGAGCGAGACCTGAGCCCGGGCCAGACTCGAGCTGGGGCGGACTGGCGGTGTCAGTGCTCTCGCTGTGCGCCGATGGAAACAGATATAGAGTATTGCTGTCGCGAATCTCAGCGATGCTATTTTCTTCAGGACGAGATCGCTGAATCCGCAGAGCTTTGAATGTATAAGTGTTAATATTAATTATTTTTTAATTAAAAGTTATAACTCACATTGGCTGTAGTTCTTTTTATAAACCTTTAGTGTTACTAGAGTATGGATTAGCCTGGAGAGTATTAGTTTAGAGAAATAGTAATTTCAATTGGAAGAAAACAGTTCATATGCAGAGCTACTAGGCTACTGTTGACATGGTCCTGCCTTGCATCATATTTTTAATGTGAAAGTGTAAGTCGTGTTATATACATTAGGCTAGTACATCTCAGTACAACGCAATTTAGCACCATTTCAAATGGAAATGTATCAACTAATTCACGATGTATAGAGTCACGATGTATCAAAGCAAGCCTAGTTGTATAAATTTTTCGGATACTGCCGCCTGTAACCGGTAGGCGTGGTTTGGGAGGGGCCTCGTAAGGGCAGCAAAGCAAGTTCATTCTGGGAGTTGTTGTCTTTCAGCCACATGAGTAAAAAATACATTTTCTGCCTTTTCTCAGTCTAGAATGCTTCAATTTCAAAAATAATTTCACATTTTTACTATATAAATGACCAATATTAAATACACATTCATCTTCCCAGAGGTGGAGTGACCCTTTAAGCAATATATATAGAGAAATGTGTTATGTTAAAGATATATAACGATAGATAGTTCGAATTATATAACGATAGATAGTTAGAACGATATAACGATAGATAGATCGATATATAAATATAACGATATATAGATAGAACGATAGAGAGAAGCAGAGAACGATGATCGATAGATAGATAGGATCAATAGGATCGATAGAATCGATAGATTGATAGATCAATAGATAGACGAATGGACAGATAGATAGATAGATAGATAGATAGATAGATAGATAGATAGATAGATATAGATAGATAGATAGATAGATAGATAGATAGATAGAATGAAAGATGGAATGAAAGATAGAACAAAGAGACAGATGGATAGAACAATAGATGGATAGAACGAGATAGATAGATAGATAGATAGATAGATAGATAGATAGATAGATAGATAGATAGATAGATAGATAGATAGATAGATGGAATGAAAGATGGAATGAAAGATAGAACAAAGAGACAGATGGATAGAACAATAGATGGATAGAACGAGATAGATAGATAGATAGATAGATAGATAGATAGATAGATAGATAGATAGATAGATAGATAGATAGATAGATAGATAGATAGATAGATGGAATGAAAGATGGAATGAAAGATAGAACAAAGAGACAGATGGATAGAACAATAGATGGATAGATAGATAGATAGATAGATAGATAGATAGATAGATAGATAGATAGATAGATAGATAGATAGATAGATAGATAGATAGATAGATAGATAGATAGATAGATAGATAGATAGATGGAATGAAAGATGGAATGAAAGATAGAACAAAGAGACAGATGGATAGAACAATAGATGGATAGAACGAGATAGATAGATAGATAGATAGATAGATAGATAGATAGATAGATAGATAGATAGATAGATAGATAGAATGAAAGATGGAATGAAAGATAGAACAAAGAGACAGATGGATAGAACAATAGATGGATAGATAGATAGATAGATAGATAGATAGATAGATAGATAGATAGATAGATAGATAGATAGATAGATAGATAGATAGATAGATAGATAGATAGATAGATAGATAGATAGATAGATAGATAGATAGATAGATGGAATGAAAGATAGAACAAAGAGACAGATGGATAGAACAATAGATGGATAGAACGAGATAGATAGACAGACAGACAGACAGACAGACAGACAGACAGACAGACAGATAGATAGATAGATAGATAGATAGATAGATAGATAGATAGATAGATAGATAGATAGATAGAACAACAGACAGAGACAGATGGATAGAAAGATAGATAGAACGATAGAACAAAAATATATATAATATTATAGTATTTTAAAATAAATATAAATTATTATATACTAGAATGATAGATAGAACGATAGAACGATCTAACGAGAAAGAAAAGAAAAATATATATATTATACTATTTTTAAAATATATATAAATTATTATATATAATAAAATACATAAATAAGATAAATAGTTTAGATGAATGAAATAATTAAATGGTGAAATGTGTTTTGTTGATGGACTCACATATGGCTGGTGTTTCATCTGAGCCATCGGGACAGTCAAGTTCCCCGTCACAAAGCCAGCTCACGGAAACACAGCTGCGTCCGTCGCCACAAAGAAACTCCTCGACGTCACATGCTTGAGGACGAGTGGAGAGTAGAGGTGGAGAGATGACATGCATGGGGAGAGAATGAAAAATGAGAGGTCATGAATAAGTATGTTTCTCAAGTTTGTATTGATTAATGCTGAATGTGGGTTGACAGTAAAATGGCAGATATGGTGTATGTGAATGAGTGGTACAGTTTTAACTTCAGAACCATATTCAACCATATACAAAAATATTGAAATAGCTGTAATACCCAAAGAACTCTAGTTCCTTAATCCGCCCCTGTTCTTCTATTCTGAACGATGTCTGAAACTTCATTTGTTTGCACTTCTCATGTGTATTTCCTCTTCAAGATGAATCGCTTGTTGTATTCCGTCGCTTTGGATAAAAGCTTCTGCCATGTGAATATGTGCAAAAATAAATAATAGCTCCATATACCAATTCTGAATACATTTCATCAGCTTTAAGTGAGTGCGGTCTTATCGTCTGCTCTCTCTCTCTAGTTCAAAGAGAACACATGTTCTTTCATTCACCCAAATGCTTAAAAACCAATAGCCTCAAGTAGCAAGCAATCTTCTAAAAAGTGCACGCTTTTTTTTTTTATTGTTCACGATGCATTAGTGCTTCATAAATAACCAAATAACACATGTACTGCATGAGCCGCTTCACATCAGCCTAAACCCAAACAATCCATTTGAATTACTTTCTGGCCTTATTTGCATTGCCGTAAACAATCCCAGAGAGAAGCAGCAGGGACGGACCCAACAAAGTGTAGAGATGGACAGTTGAAAGTGGTTGAAAAGGAGCGCAGGAGAAGCTAGGGGCCTTTCAAGCTGGGAAAAGCAAGCGCATTTCAGAACGCTGTGAAGATGGGATGGTAATAGAGGAGCGTTTGTGGCCCTCCTGCTGAGTGGATGGGCAGGACAGTTTGATGCGTGAAAGCAGCATGCGTTGTGATTACAACGAGTTTCAAATCACTCTGGCGGAGATGACAAGGAAAGCTCACAGTTGAGATGGGAAGTTCAAAAGGAAACTTCCTGTTCGTGCTCTGGTAATGCGAAGAGTCAAAGCCAATTTACTGAAACGGCGAACAGACTTTAAACTGAAAACCTGTAAACGGTCTGTTTATGGTAAAAAGCAGCTGAGATACGAGTGTTTTGTTCAACATGCCTTAAAATAGCTTGAATGTAACTCTACACACTTGCCTCATTTAGCATATGCGGTTCTATGAATATGCAAATGAGTCCAGTCTCCACTCACTCACTCACACCAGCGCAGAGATCCACTCGTTGACCTGATTGGTTACAAGGAAGTTTGTGACGAAACGCAGCGATTTCAAACTGCGTTTTTGAGACTGTCTTTGGTTCGCTGTAGTTTTAAGAAGAAAATACTCAGGAATGGTTGACTAAATATTAAAAACACCATGCACAGACATATAAAAAACATTAAAAGGGGGACTTTAAGGAATAGCACATTTAAAGTGTTTTAACTACTGTATGTGATTCACTGGCAGTGACATGGATTTAGCATGTAGCTCACTATACGTCTGATATACACTTTTTATATATACACAGTGAATAAAAAAGGTGCTGCCTTCAATTTTTAAGTCGAATCAACTTGAATGTTTAAGTCATTTCAACTTAAATTACATTAAATTGACTTTAAATTGACTTGACAGTTGAATCTTGTATAACAAAGCTAAAAATTGCTTAACTTGTAAAACATATGTAACATGTTGTCTTAACTTACTGAAAAAAGTTGCTGCCCTACATTTTTAAGTACAATCAACTTGGATGTTTAAGTCATTTCAACTTAAATTACAGTAAATTGACTTAAAGAGTTGAATCTTGTATAACAAAGCTGAAAATTTCTTAACTTGTAAAACATATGTAACATAATGTTGCCTTAACTTATTGAAAAATGTGGCTGCCCTACATTTTTAAGTACAATCAACTTTTTGAGTCTTGAATTTTTAAGTCATTTCAACTTAAACTACACTAAACTGACTTGGAAAAGTTGGAAATTGCTCAATGTACTTTGATGAGTTAAAGCAATGTAAAAACATATGTTGTCATATTATTAATCATATCATTTTTGACAGTGTAGTTGCCGAAAATCAGAGCCATTCTACAGATTTGAGCTGCAGATTTTATAGAAAATCATAGTTTATGATGGTCACAGATTCCGATTTTGTGGCTTCAAAGTTTGATTACATTCCATGCTTTCATGTTTTGAATGAATACAATCTGTTGCATTCTCATTGAAAATCACAGTCATGGCTGCCATACGCCTGTAAAACACACATAATCATAATGCTATTCATGTCTGAGAAAGAGATAGAGATGCATTAATATAAAGTAGAAGGGAAAAAATCAATGCAAACATTAAAGACGAAGCCTTAATTTTTCCTCCCAACCTCTTCCCTTTTTCTCTCCGCAATGGCAGATTATAAAGATATTATCTCACACAACACAAACCAGACCCTCTTAGTCTTACCTTAAACACTAGCTAACACACACACACAGAGAGAAGAGAGAGAGAGAGAGAGAGAGAGAGAGGAGAGAGAGAGAGGAGAGAGAGAGAGGAGAGAGAGAGAGAGAGAGAGAGGAGAGAGAGAGAGAGAGAGACGTGCGCACAAACTCCTCACTAAGAAAACATGAATAATTCATCAGCTTATCTTAAAATTCAGTGTGGCTTTCTCACACATTATGCCTAATGTGGTTCTGTTCACAGCCCTCCGCCACTCCGCGCCTGCTTGTTTTGTACCTGGGAAAATACTGCATGCTGAACGCATCCTGACAGCTGCTTTGGAAATATATTTTATGGGAACGTGTGAAATATGGACGCATAAGGATATGAAACCAGCTCCAATGATGAACATTCACACCGGCAGTGTTTTGGCAGGTATTATGATGAGAGTCTCAGCACGACTCAATTGTTTGTCAATAAATCGAGAGCGATTCTAGGTTGGATAAAGCGATGAAGTTCTCAAATGACGTTCTGATGCAGAGTAGGCCTGTTCTGACACGCTAAGAACTGCGATCATTCACACATAGCGCATTTATTGGACAAAGTGTCAATGATGGGAACATGTATCCTGACTGAATCAACTTTCCCGTGCTTGTCCTATAAAAGAAGCTCCTCCGTATGGTGGGCGTCCTTGTGAATCGAGTGCTATTGACCCATGACCAGGCTTACAGAGGAAGTTCTGCATCGCTGCATGTGCCAAGACTAACTGTCTTAAAGACTGTTAGCTGCTTCCCCTCATTTTTGTTTCCTTATACTTAATTTCAACATAAATTGACTATTTACTTTACTACACACACACACACATGTATATATATTATTACATTACGTCTTTAAAAAACATGGAATTATTTTCTTTATGTATTATTAATTAAAAATATCAATTATTATTTACCTTTTATGACACCTTAAGGAACTTTTAACAATGCATTTGGTCTGAAAAAACAAGCAAACAAACAAACAAAAGCATATACAATGAAATAAGTGTAACACCCAAAGAACTTGTATTAATGAACTACGACCCAAGAGTCCCAAAAACAAACAAAAAAAGAATATTAAACAAAATTATTACTTAAATAATTCCATGACAACACTTATTTATTATTGTAAGGTCAAGTCCTATATTAAAACAACACCAAACACAAGATAGTCCGTATAACTACACCAAAATAATATAGTATAATAGCATAATATAGCCTATACACTTCGTAAAAATACAACAAAAGCTATACCACAAACAAAACAATAAAAAATTAAAATTGTTTCCTTCGCTTTTCCCGCGTACTGACAACAACGTTGTCAAACTGAATAAAAACACTGTATTATTCATGCCAGGCCAGCAGTTGGCGATGTCACTTTGTAAAGAAACATCACGTGCCTATTAGACTGAACATGTAAATTGGCACATGACATCATCATTTTCACAAATTCGCAGTTTTGTTGTTTACTTTATGCGGAGACGATAATGCATTATTTCCATAATTTGTGAAAATACCGTGGTATCATTCAAAAGTTTGCGTTTTCACGCCCCCCCAAAAATGAAAATGAACGATCAAGACGCATTTTTCTGTTTTTAGTTGAAAACTATGTCCTGTAAATGTCCCCTAAAACACTTCTGATTGGCTACTGCATTCAAGAAATCAACAGATATGTTTGTGATTGGCTACATTGCAAAATGCTGCAAAAACACTTGTAATAGAAATCTTTGACTAGTGCACATACACAGATGCGCACTGGATCGTTTGCCAAATATTTCGCCAATATGCTATTATTATGAAGAAAACTGATCCCAGACCAGCAGTTCTGCACAGATTTCCCCTCTAAAAGCAATCAGACGCAGCATGAGACATTTACATGTTCTCTAATTGCATCTTTTTTGATGCCACATTTCATACTGCACAGTAGCCTAAAGGCATCTTTTTTTGGTTCATCTACGCAGCTGTGAAACATTCTTCAGGATAATCTTCTACCGTTTTTTAAACAAGGTGAATGTGAGTGACATTTAATGAGCGCAGGCATATCCTCATCCAAATCTGGATATTTAATTACATGCCGCTGTTCCATCTACCTGCCCTCGCGCTCTAAACATTAACTCCGTCTCCCGCCGTACGAGATCAGCGTCGCCCGTTAGCTTCATCAGCGTGAGTGCAAATGATGAACAGCTCCAGCTATTGTGCCAAAGAGATGTTTGCAATTTCTCTCTTGCGTGATTAATCAATCCTAACGTGCACAAGCTCGTTCAATTACGCCACGTGCGTGGGGCCCATATTGATCGTTTTATTAGGCTCTCTGCCAGCTCTTAATTATGAAATATCATTCGCGGTTGCCATAGAGATGTGACACACGGTAATGAGGAACGAGTCTTGTGCAACCAAACTTCTGGCAGGAAAAATCTAATTATTTAAGCTGACTTTAAAAAACAGAGCAGGAGTTCCCTATTGGACACCAAAGGATGTCTGCGACATTAATAACGCAAAATGCAGTTTTAGCGCGGTACTCCATACAAACCTAAACACAAAGTTTTGTTTGTAATGTAATAAAAGGCTAATTAAATTTTAGATAAATAGGGGAAAACTAAGAAAAATCATATATAAAAGTAAACAAAACAGAGATAAAGAGCATGTAGCCTAAAATTCAAAATTAGAGCTGTTAGATATACAGTTCGACCCAAAAGTGTGAAACCATATTGCAAATCAGGCATTTTTGTAAATTAAATGTTTTAGGACTTTTAAACAGAAATGTTTTGTTTAAATATTTAAAGCCAAAGAACATGTCTACCCTGTCTGCCATTGGTCAGTCAAACAGATTCACAACATTGGTTGAATTTAACTATAGCTTTTAACTACGTTAAGAGCTCTGATGAATTAAAATAATATGATTTATGAATGAATGAATGAAGCTACACATCCTGGTGGTCTCACTTGGATGCAAAATGTGTAGTGCCTAAAAATTCAGTTGGATATTTAAATTCATCATTTGAAACCTAAACAATATTTGTGTGAAAACAAATTTTTAAAAAGTGTTAATTTGGGGTGCCACTGTACAATGCTAGTTCTGTTCAACAGATTTGAAAATGTTTTTGCCATCTGAAAGCTGTTTTTACGTTGTAAAGTGAAGGTGTATGGAAAAAATGTGATTTACATAAACTAACCCGTTACTTTGGAATTAAATGTCATCTCTGCATTTTTAGGGTCAATCAAACTGTCTGCTCAGCTGAAAGTCGTCATGAGCTTCACAAACACGCTCTCGCAATAACCTGCAACAGCTTTTAGCATCAAAAACGATGTGGAATGAGACGACGAGTCCTTGGACGCTCTTTTATCATTACAATCTACATCAGAGGGCATTCTGGGTTTGTGAAATGACAAGATCCCAGCCTCGCCAGCTGTCTTCATTCTATGAGCCGCCATTTTAAAGTCTGAAATGCTCTTCTCTTATCGCAGATGTCACCACAAAAAACCTCTGGCAGAGGCTCCAAAAGAAAAAAAAAAAATCCTATGCAACATTTTTGCATCCGTTGTTCTAAGATTTGATCCATTTAATCAGATATCTGAATTTCTTTTATCTTCACACAGTCAATTTGCAAATGAAACATCCTCTTTTTTGCCCTTTCTTAGATAAGTAGGCTACTTTCTGTGCCATCCTGTTCGCTTTAATAAATGCTTAACATTTGTGGATTCCGATTGGCTGAGTCTTTGTGAACTCAAGAGACCACCTCGCTTCAGTTTCCAAAACGTTTCTAAATCGTACGGTTCCATAATGGGGCTAGATTAGCATAACAGAGCAGCGCTTCACAGTATTTCACTCTCGCTGGGACATCCTGAGTGGAATGATTCAGCTGGAAGAGAAAACAATTATTTCATTTAATAACATGTTCAACTGGCCTTTTTAAAATATTTTGGAAGAATATTGTGAATAGTGTTGCTATGTATTAAAGCTCAGTGCAGCTGAACTACGGAATGTGATCTCATAGCATGGAGGATTTTTTTACCATTTTCATACAAAACAGGGGAAAAAAAAGGGATGTAAGTCATTTCTTGAGACCAAAATATTTGGGGTTAAAACTTGGGCCAGTAAGTGCACATTGCAACCACCCAGACCACCCTAGTAACCACTTAGCCACTCAAAATACCTTAGAAACCACATAATAAGATGGTAAACAACCCCAAAACACCTTAGCAACATGTTAAAAACAACATGGTAAATCCACACCTTATCAACCCCACAGCAACATGTAAAAAACATGGTTAAACAACACCTTGCCAACCCCTCATAGCAACATGCTTCAAAACACCCTACAGTAACAACTAAACAACAGGCAAAAAAACACACAGAACACTAAAAACATGAAAAACACCTTATCAACCTCATAGCAACATGCTAAAAACAACAAGGTAAACCAACACCTGATCAACCCATAGCAACATGCTAAAAAAGCCAAACCCTTAGCAACCCCATAGCAACATGCTAAAAACAAACCCAAAACCACCTTAGCAACCACATAGCAACATGCTAAAAACAACAAGGTAAACCAACACCTGATCAACCCCATAGCAACATGCTAAAAAAGCCAAACCCTTAGCAACCCCATAGCAACATGCTAAAAACAAACCCAAAACCACCTTAGCAACCACATAGCAACATGCTAAAAACAACAAGGTAAACCAACACCTGATCAACCCCATAGCAACATGCTAAAAAAGCCAAACCCCTTAGCAACCCCATAGCAACATGCTAAAAACAAACCCAAAACCACCTTAGCAACCACATAGCAACATGCTAAAAACAACAAGGTAAACCAACACCTGATCAACCCCATAGCAACATGCTAAAAAAGCCAAACCATTAGCAACCCCATAGCAACACGCTAAAAACAAACCCAAAACAACCTTAGCAACCACATAGCAACATGCTAAAAACAACAAGGTAAACCAACACCTGATCAACCCCATAGCAACATGCTAAAAAAGCCAAACCCTTAGCAACCCCATAGCAACACGCTAAAAACAAACCCAAAACAACCTTAGCAACCTCATAGCAACATGCTAAAAACAACAAGGTAAACCAATACCTGATCAACCCCATAGCAACATGCTAAAAAAGCCAAACCCCTTAGCAACAAGCTAAAAACAAACCCAAAACAACCTTAGCAACCACATAGCAACATGCCAAAAACAACATGGTAAAAAAAACACCTTATCAACCCATAACAACATGCTGAAACCAACCAACATGGTAAAACAACACCTTAACCACATAACAACACGTAAAAACGACCCAAAAAACTTTAGCAACCCCATAGCAACATAAAGTACAACAAAAACACCCTAAAGTAACAACTTAACGAGATAGTTCACCCAAAAATTAAAGTTAGCCCATGACATTCTTCTTTCAGATGAATACAATCGGAGTTATATAAAAAATTCTCCTGGCTCTTCCAAGCTTTATAATGGGAGTCAATGGGTATATATTTTAAGTCCATCAAAGCGCATCCATCAATGATAAAAGTGCTCGACACAGCTCTGGCGGGTTAATAAAGGTCTTCTGAATTAAAGCGATGCGTTCGTGTAAGAAAAATATCCATATTTAAAACTTTATCGACTAAAATAACTAGTTTCTGGCAGATGGTCTATACAAGTCGACTTATGCTAAAAGAGTAACACTTGATGATGTATGACGTAGGGTGTAGGAGTAAGCTTTGACGCCTCTCGCGGTTCAAACCAATACGGCTGGTCAACCGTGTTCATCATTGTATTGTGCGTCAAGTTCAAGTGTTACTCTTTTGGCATAAGTCGACTTGTGTAGGACAAATTTACTTGCATACTCTGCAAAATATCAACTTTTTTATTCCATGGAAGAAAGATAGTCAGATGGGTTTGTAATAACATTACATCACTGTTCCTCTTTTCATGCGTCCCCAGTCCTCTAATCTGTTCATATATTCACTCCCAGTGTTGTACAAGCTACAGTAGAAGCTCCAGATAAGGCAGGAGAATGAGAGAGAGAGAGAGAGAGAGAGAGAGAGAGAGAGAGAGAGAGAGAGAAGTGCAATTACGTTGTTCTCTCAGTTGTGTAATAGAACATGGCTTTTCATCTATCAATACACGATCATGTTAATTGTCAAGTGAAAATGAGTGTGCATTTGCATGTTCCCGCCTCTGTCATTAAAATGTTCCTATCATAAACGAAAAGCAATCATATGCCTAATAGCACAAAATGTTCATAAAATAAGTGACATCTTTAGCTAGGCTACATATACAATAGTTAAAGGTTATGAAAAAAAAAATGTATTTCATGAAATAAATAATAATACAGTGTACATACATGTACATTTATATTAATTATTAAAGAAATATATATATAGAACAAAAAGCTATAATTTTGTAGCAAAGAAAATTACAGCCTTTAAGAGTACTGATTAAAAATATTTATATTTTAAAATAATATTTAATTAATATTTTAATTATAATTATGTATGTATAAGTAAGTATACACATTATAATTATAAATTGAGAATTAAATATTAATATATGCATAAAAGGTTATATAGAAACAAAAATCTATGATTTACCTTTAAAGTGGCACAAAATTGTCATGAAATAAATGAAAATATCCAATTATTTGTAGTTACATCTATAGTTAAAAAACTATTGTGTTCTGAAAAACAAAATGAACATTATTATGAATATAGAATAAAATAATACTTTTTATTATCAATAAATTAAGAAATGATTAATGATTAAAATGGTTAGAAAATAAATAGTTCTGATTTTTTTAAATTTAGTTAAAATATGTATATATACAGACAATAAAATATTTGTATTATTTATTTTTATAATACTGTTTTATTATTAATTAAGAAATATAAGAAATATTAATAAAAACATACAAAAATAATTATACATATAAATAATATAAGAAACAACATCAAATGCACTAAATAATTAATAATAATAAATAACAATAATAACACTAAATAATTGGATGGGATTAGATTAGAGATTAACAACTTCTGTGAAACACATTTTCCTGACCTCCTGAGGGAAAACGAGTCTTTTAGTCAGTCTATAGGTGTGTGTGTGTGTGTGTGTGTGTGTGTTGTGTGTGTGTGTGTGTGTGTGTGTGTGTGTGTGTGTGTGTGTGTGTGTGTGTGTGTGTGTGTGTGTGTGTGTGTGTGTGGTGTGTGTGTGTGTGTGTGTGTGTGTGTGTGTGTGTGTGTGTGTGTGTGTGTGTGTTGTTAGTTACAGAGTCCCTCAGGGTCCGTGTTTCCCAAGTGAGCGAAAGCTAGAGACGCACCTCACTAACCGATGCCTCACCTCATTCATCCGGAAATAGCCTGTTTTGCTCTCTCGCGCAAAGAAAGATGCCCATGACGGTTGAGAGACAAACTGAAGTGTCAGACAAAGGTTTCTGCCCTAAAAAGCTGTAAAATACTGCTGTCTCCAGTGCTCTGCGGACAGTCCTGGATGTTACATTACTCATAAATGAGCTTCACTTCCAGTCAACTCTCATTCCTCAGCGGCTCCTCGGCTTGTTTAGGGGGTTTAGCTGTCAGAACCGTGATTGTGTCCACTTTTAAAAGGATATGGAAAGGCACACGGGGCGAGACCTAAGACCCGGACACGGCCGAGAGGAAATATTGCTCTACTGTTCTAAACTGCACTGTGGGGGAGGCCGAATGAAGCCAATACACGCACCAGAAACACATTCTGCTCAAGTGACGCTGAATCTGTGAGGACTCATCTCCTGTGATGAAAGATGAGGCTGAGTAATAAGACACGCTGAAATAGAAATGTACAAAAATAAATCTACACACTCCAATCCAGGTTAACTTTTGGTTAGATCAACTGAACATATAGGATGAGGAATCAATTATTCCTCTAGCTGTCCATTTTTCAACATCAAACTTTGTTTTAGTATATATATAATATAAAATTAATATAATATAATATAATATAATAATAATATATATATATATTAATATAATATATATATATAGGGGGCTGGGCAAAGATTAATCGTTAGATTAATCGCGATTAACCGCATCCAAGATAAAAGTTTGTGTTTACATAATATATGTGTGTGTACTGTGTATAATTATTTTTTTATATAGAGATATACACATATGCATGTATATATTTAAGAAACATTTGCATGTATATACTGTATATATATATATTATATAATATTTATACATAATTAATATTATATATATACATATAATATTTTATAAATAACATTTTCTTAAATATATACATGCATATGTATGTGTATATATATATATATATATATATATATATATATATATATATATATATATATATATATATATATATATAAAATAATTATATTATTAATTAGATTAATCGCGATTAATTAGATTAATCACGATTAATCGTTGCCCAGGACTGAAACCACCATATGTGTAATTTTATACATGCTACTCGAAAGAATTACCATGATGCGTGTTTTAAAACACTTACTAGGCTTTTGCAGTTTTTTACCTGGTGTTTGTTGAATCAAAACCGTTAAAAATCTAAAATGATTCTTGAAAAAATGGCATTTAACGAGTTCAGTAGGATCTCAAGTAGCCTAAATACATTCTGTATTAAATATTTAGAGTACATTTTAAACTATGAATGTATAATGTCATCATAACATGCATATCTAATCATAATCTCATATATGGCTCTTTTTGGGTTGTACCATCTTAGCATTTACATTTGCAAATTACCTAAAAAAAATATACAGAAAAGTTTCCCAGTGTGACTCCCAAACTCGTGTATCCATGTATGCATGAGCCTAAACGTCTATTTTTGAATCCATTGCATTTGCATCCCATTTGAAGCTGTAACTCTGTCACGGCTCTAAGATTTAATCATGATTTGAGTGTGTGTGTAAATGTGAAACCGCGGGAACATTAATATATGACTGTGCCGATCGTTTTCACCAGCTGTGGTGCGCAAAAAAGTGAACGTTTTTTGGGTCATTGCACATGATGGAATCCGCATCGTTCCCGGCAGAAATGCCGTAAATGCTAAACGAGCCACAGACATTAAAAAAAACATCTACAGAACACCAATGATCTCGCACAGTGGTATCGCCCATCTGCCGCCCTATTATGGCGAACCATTTTGCTCGAACAAAATACGGCTGTTCTGAAAGTCACTTCCCCCGTTTTCCTGCAAGGATGGAAAAACATGCAGCGTTTTTCCACTCGGGTTGATAAAAGCTAGCACATGGTGCCCTCTGTTCGACATCACAATCACACAAAGCCGTTTTGAGAGATCCTCGGCCAAAATGCTGGAATCAATGTTCGCCGCCACCTGCGAGCTTTGTGGCGTTTGGCATTGGCGGACAGAGATGAGGGGCGTCCTTTCTGACAGGACTGGCTCGGACGTTAGCGGGGCAGCGATTCAAACGGGTCCAGATAATGTCAGAGACGGTGATTGTGGCTTGAACACTCATATTCTTGTAGCAACCGGCCATCTGCTCCGGGGGAGATTCATGCTGAAAATGCAAATCAAGGGGAAAGCTGGAAGTTTTGTTGTATTCATAACTGTGTCATCATTTTTTTTCTTTTCTTTTTTTTACAGAGTTAGAAGTTGCAGGCTGATGTTCTGTAGGATGCTTTACAACAAAAAATCATGGTACAGTAAAGCTATCAGACCATAAATTACTTCAAAGAATACCATGCCATGCCACATATGCATATACAAATTAATTCTATATTATTTATAAACTAATAAGACCTCATAATAAACCTCATTTTGCCAAGATAACAGTTCTGAGTTTTCTCCTATGATGCCTGATGAGTTTGGAGAACACTTGACAAGAGATTAGAGACCATTCCTCCATACAGAATCTCTCCAGATTGCTTTCAATATGGAACTAGGCAAAGCTAGACAGACTTTCTTCTCTAATATTATAAACAACACACGCACTCTTTTTGCTACTGTAGAGAGACTGACAAACCCCCCAAGTCACATTCCCAGTGAAATTCTCTCAGACAGCAAGTGCAGTGAGTTTGCTTATTTCTTCTCTGAGAAAATCAATAATATCAGAAAGGTGATCAGCTCATCCTTGAGTTGCACTGGGGTCAAACATATCAGACCACTACCTGAGAAAGTGTCTGATTTCGAAGAAATTTATGGCAAAATTTTGGAAGAAACAGTACAACACCTTAAAACATCAACCTGCGCCAGATCTCAGATCTTCCTAGAAGCAGATCTCCTAGAAGAGGTTAATGCCTCACTTCTCTCTGGGAGTTTTCCAAACTCCCTGAAAACTGCAGTTTTTAAGCCCCTCCTGAAAATCTGGATATGACCATATTAAGCAACTATAGACCGATCTCAAATCTTCCTTTCATAGGCAAGATCGTTGAAAAAGTTGTCTTCAATCAGCTGAACAAATTCTTAAGCTCGAATGGATACTTTGAAAACTGTCAATCTGGTTTCTGACCGCATCACAGTACAGAGACAGCGCTCATAAAGATAATAAACGATATTCGCTTAAAGGAGTCATAATGTAGTATTAACTTTGATACCCACGCTCTACTATAGTCATTCCATGCCCTTCTAAAAAAGAAAAATTGGAAAAAAATAAACACAGAGCTCATTTGACCCTTATTTCTGAATGCATTATTGTCTCGCGAGATCTGATGCGAGGTTTTGGCTGTCGTGGACGGTCATTTTAATAATGCAAATGAGGGGCACGTTGATTGTTGGCAGGAAGGAGGGCTTGACACCGCAGGTAACTTCAGCATATCATTCCAAAAAGAGATCATGGCGCAAGTTGTTAATGAACCCGACCTGGCCGCGACCTACGGGATTCAACCGTATATGTTTGAGCCAGACTCTGAACCAGAGCTGGAAACGGAAGATGAACAACAGTCAATGGAAGGACGTCTACATCAACATGTCTCTGAATGGTAAAGACAATTTTTTTGACTGAGACATATATTAACATCAGTAACGAGCTAAAACGTTTGTTGCTATTTTCTCCCACATAAGTTTAACTTTAATTTAATGTAGATTACATTAACGGAGATGTAGTCTACTTTATTTTCATCTTACAGTGGTTATAGAGATTAACGTTTGCTATAATGTGTTGTTTTTGCCTTTTTTGACATTGTGGTTTTTTAGACATTCAATAATTTTCATCTACAGACATGTAACGTTATGTTTTTCTTTATGTTTATTATTGTTTTGACTGTTTTTTAAATGTATCTATCCTTATCTATTATATAAAAAAATCAATACAATGATATGTTGTCATTGTTATATTATATACGATTATATACGATTATATATATATATATATATATATATATATATATATATATATATATATATATATATATATATATATATATATATATATATCCCCGTGTTTACATCACATACATTAACCGCATTAGTAGTTAGCTGCTGTTTGTTACACAAAATATAGTAATAAAAACACAGTCTTACCGTTTCAAATTCAGGCAAGTCCCTGATTGTTGGAATGGCACCTTTTTCCAAACGTAGCTTCGATGCCAACTTCGCCTGATATTGCCCCAAATTTGTAAAAGATTCTTTTGTGAAATGTTTAGCGCAGACACCTAACGTTGAGCAAGTTGAGATGGTTGTTGGAACAGCGTCATTAAAAATAAATTTCATCCACTGGTCCCTTGTAGTTTGGTCAGTTTTGGGTAAAGAAAAAACATTAGAATGTGGATTGTGACAGTCAACCACAGAGCAACTCACGTGTGCACTACGTTTCTGCATCTTTCTTGACTGAATATGATGGGGAGAGGGGCAGGGCGGGCCTCCTCTGCGGTGTCCATATATGGTATATCCGGCCCCGTCTTGACGTCAAGTCGGGGGAGAAATTGAAATCTCGTATTTGAGTGCGCATGCACGTTGGCTAGTTTAAGAACCCTGGGGTAAACAAACGCTTCACTTTTGAATATCGGCATCCCGGCCAATGTATAATCGTTAGTCAATCATAACATACAACGATTCTCATGGAAAAGTGAAAATTGCACATTATGACTCCTTTAAATACTGACACAGGCAAATTATCAGTGCTGGTACTACTCGACCTCAGTGCTGCATTGATACTGTCGATCATAACGTACTTCTTGACAAGCTGGAAAACTGGGTCGGGGTTTTTGGGATAGTCCTAAAATGGTTCAGGTCATACTTAGGAGGGAGAGGTTATTATGTGAGTGTAGGAGACCATAAGTCTGATTGGACATCCATGACATGCGGAGTTCCCCAAGGCTCAATCCTTGCGCCACTCCTATTCAACCTGTGCATGCCCCCAATGAGCCAAATAATGAGAAAGAATCGAATCTCTTACCATAGCTATGCAGACGACACACAGCTCTACTTAGACCTAACTATTACAGCCCCATTGACTCCCTGTGCCAATGCATTGATGAAGTAAACGGTTGGATGTGCCAAAACTTTCTTCAGTTAAACAAAGACAAAACTGAAGTCATTGCGTTTGGAAACAAAGATGCATACCTTCACTCTAGGGGTCTAACAACTAAAAATCAAGTGAGGAATCTTGGTGTGTCTCTAGAGTCAGACCTTAGTTTCAGTAGTCATGTCAAAGCTATAACTAAATCAGCATACTACCATCTGAAAAAAATTGCAAGAATTAGATGCTTTGTTTCCAGTCAAGTCTTAGAGAAACTTGTGCATGCTTTCATCACCAGCAGGGTGGATTATTGTAATGGACTCCTCACTGGCCTTCCCAAAAAGACCATAAGACAGTTTCTGCTCATACAAAACGCTGCTGCCAGGACTCTGAGCAGAACCAGAAAATATGAACATATCACACCAGTCCTCAGGTATTTACACTGGCTCCCAGTTACATTTAGGATTGATTTTAAAGTATTATTACTGGTATAAATCATTCAATGGCCTAGTACCTCAATACATTGCAGATATGCTCACTGAATATACCCAACAGATCACTTAGATCATTAGGATCACATCAGCTGGAACTACCAAGGGTTCACTCTAAGCATGGCGAGTCTGCTTTTAGCTACTATGCCAGCTGCAGCTGTAAGAGATCAGATGTGCTCCTACAGTAGTCACATTCAAATCCAGACTCAAAACACTTCTGTTTAGCTGAGTATTTACTGAATGAGTACTGTGCCACTGTTCGTCTGACTGTTTGTATTTTACTTTCTTTTTTATTCTAAACTATTTTAATTATTCTTATTTCTTTTGATTCTTTTTTGATTATGTAAAACACTTTGAATTACCATTGTATATGAAATGTGCTACATAAATAAACTTGCCTTGCCTTAAAGCAACACCATGTAACTTTTCCTCTTCGGTCGCCCTACTGGTTGGAAACAAAATTGTCCATTACCGCTGTCGTAAATAATTTAGCCTACCGTCGCACGCACGCTCGCTGTTTATCCAGCACCGGCTTTAGAATGAACGATGTCCACAGACAAGGTAGAGTATGTTACATGATTTCATGAAAGGATGATGTATTGCGACATCAGAAACGAAGAAAAACGAAATAATGACTATTGTAGCGCTTGACGTAAAGCAGTCGAAATTTATAGTTCTTTTTGTGGTCGGGTTACTACCCAAACCCCGAAGTTCCGTAGACCCCGTCAGGCTATGGCAGAAGTGCCTTTCACCCTGTTACGACTTGATGAACCACTGATAAGATTTTGGAAACATTATTTTAAGGTAAAAAATGTTACATAGTGTTGCTTTAAGGAACATGGAGGTCATGGCAGAAGCTTCATTTGGTGCTCAGTTACCCATTTTTATATATATATATATATATATATATATAATATATATATATATATATATATATATATATATATATATATATATATATATATATAAATAATAAACGTAATATTAATTTTGCACAAAAAAAATGCAAATCGGAATAGGAATGGAATTCATAAAATGGACATGTTTTCCAATTCAGTACATTCCTATTTTCTCTGGATTATCATTTTCAGCAATTTAATGCATTTCATAGTGCATTTTCATCAGATTCTTGACTCAAAATGCACATTCATACACCTAATAGACCTAAAAATGAGCAACTTTTCAATTGAAAAGCTCTACGTAGTGCACAAAAACACTCAAGTACTCCATCTGCAAAAAAAAAAGAAAAAGGTCAATTCCCAGAGATATCAACAAAAGGCTGTCCTTATTTACACAGCCAAGAAGTGAACCTCGTAAGCCTCCTGTGGGAAATACGCAGGACCCTTTCTGGACAGAATTCCATCAAATATAATATCCACAACCTTTATAAAGCACTCGAGAAGAAGTCTTTTCAAACATCGGCGGGCCGCAGTCACTTAACTGTCTGAGTTCAGCGGGTCAGTGGCGAGAAAGCCCCGTTGGGTGGCTCTCAGCTCGCTAATGCACACGTTAAGGGCCGCGGAAGGAGTGAGAGTCGTTGCGTAAGACCCATAACGGCGCTCTCGAGTGTTCTTGGGAATACACGGATCCATTATCTCCCGCACTTTTATTACGCCTAATTAAAACGTGAGGACAATAGGGTCGTTTCGTCTTCTTGAGGCCGCTGGCGGTGTACGAAGCGTTTTATTCTGTGCCTCAAAGGTCAGAAGACCCTCTTCACCCTCCGCATTCAAATTCAACACGAGTTGTGGGATGAAATATGAACCTGTAAGTTTGTATTATGAAGTCGGAAGGTTGATTGTGTTCAGTTATGAACTGCGATGTATAAAAGCTCTAAAAGGGTCTTAATGACGTTTCGTAATGCAGGTACCAGAGTTTATGTCCACATTAAGATGTCTATTAGCACAAGAGTCAGCAAGTTCCTAGCGGACACGGGCGCACCTGCAAACGGTGTAGGGATGGGTTGCATAAATAGCCCAAAGGTGCAGTAGTACGTCCCACATCGGTTCAGGTGCACTTAACTGAACTTTCTTTTGCTGCACTTAACTCAACTTTCCTTTGCTGCATTGAGCATTTTAGGAAGCGATTATTACAGTGTCGTGAAACTCTCCACGCGAATCGTGTGCTAGTTCCAGCCGACTGTGAACACACAGGTTGCGAACTCTAGTTAAAGAGGACGAGTGTGGTAGAAAAGCAGAGGTGAGATTGTTTTGAGTGTCCTTCTCGCGGCCCTGTAACTTTTAACCCCCTCTGTGCAACAGAAACATGCAGAGATATTTCATCACAGAAAACATTCAGAGAGATTCATTTATGTGACCCAGACCACAAATAAATAGCATCCGGTAGTGGTGCAGTGGTTTATTTTTCGGCCTTCTTTAATGGTTATGTAAAGTTAGGTGTACATGCTACTGAATGATTAACATTAGGTATTTACATTTCAATTGTACATAACTTCTATGTTTTAGTATAAATAATAGAATATACAGTTAATAGCATTTTATGTTAAATTTGACATTTTATATATATATTAATATATATATATATATATATATATATATATATATATATATATATATTATATGATATCATAAAGTAAATTCTTTTAAATAAATTATTATAAAAAAGATGCTTATATATATATATACTTAAATTTGGTATATATAATATATATATATAATATATATATAATATATAAAATATATTTTTTTTTTTTTTTTTTTTTTTTTTTTGGTAAATGTTACCAAGATGTGAATAAAATGAGTTGACATGATTTTTAAGAGTGAAACAAAACACTTACTAACCTTTTTTCTGTGAAGTTCTATCCAATTTTACTTCATTGCCATGAAAACGTAACGCCATAAACCCTAACACGACTCTTAAAAATGATGATTTAAACAGCTTTACACCTCAAATAATACAAAGGTTTTAATAGAGGAATTAAAATAAACGCTTTTATAAATTATAAGCTTCACATTTCTGCATTTAAAACCTCCAAAAAATGGGCCCCATTCACATGCATTGTAAAAGCCATCAATGACAAATGACAAATCACGTTTTTCAAAGCTTTTTTTCAGCATATGTTCTACCTTGACAGGGGTATAAAATGGCACACTTGTATAGAAATTTGAAATGGACAAGCTGACAAGATCTTTTGTTCCCATTTCATTTAGCTGGGATGCAAATGTGTGAGATGAAGAGCCTGAGGCGATGTCAATACTCTCACGATCAGCGGAGAGCAAGAAGAAGAGCTCCACACGGGCCGAGACCATAAACAAGCAGCACTGAATGTGCCTGTAAACAAGAGGCTGACATGTTGATATCACACACTGGATGGAGGTTTATAGCTGGTTCTTTCAGCACCATGGACAGCGTCTGATTTTGCTGACGCATACAAAAATACTGATGTACGTACTTGGGAAACATTGAGAATAAAATGAATTGATAAATAAATAAACAGTAGCCTTTCCGAAATTACTCAAATCTTGAACCGCAACTTACACATACTGTAACTTAAGATTAGTTCGCTGCCGGCAGAAATGTTCTTGGTAATTCGTCTTCATTACTTGGTTACAGTGAGCAACACAAATATGCAAACGTTCATGCCAAACTTTGTGTTTCTGTGAGAGGTTAATCATCCTAACTAGACACTGGAAAATAAATAGAGAGAAAGTGTTATACACACACACACA
>CM070838.1:16401942-16410677 GCA_036326025.1 Chrosomus eos
GCATGCTGGGTTTTTTCTAATTTCCATCATGCGAAACTTGCAGAATATTGAATCTCTAATAGCCTACGTCTATAAATTATGTCTAAATAAAGACTGAAATCTGCTCCATGTGATCTGCTATACTGTGCTGATGTGGAGTCAGTAAATCAATGTGATTTTTTTTCTCATTTAACCAGCCAGGCATCTCTCCCTGAAGACCTTTCAATCTCATACTCACTACACCTTCATCCTCTAAATATATATTTAATGTAATAGTTCAACCTCACTTGGCAGCATTGTTCTGACTAAGAAATCAAGGAATAGAACTTACAAAATACATTATTTCATAGTTTAATGTGCAGACACTATCCCCTGGTTTCACAGACAAGACTTAGGAATAGTCTCAGACTAAAATGCATGTTTGGGCTGTTTTAACTGAAAGCAACTTGCACTGACAAATCTTAAAACATGTCAGTGCCATTGTTTTATCTCAAGATGCACAATAGTATTGGGT
The DNA here is from genome assembly GCA_036326025.1 of Chrosomus eos. Classification (NCBI taxonomy): domain Eukaryota; kingdom Metazoa; phylum Chordata; class Actinopteri; order Cypriniformes; family Leuciscidae; genus Chrosomus; species Chrosomus eos. The sequence continues at coordinate 16,402,436 of CM070838.1, forward strand.
TTTGTTTCTAGGGCACATTTATAAAAGCTACTTAAATGTCCTAATTGAACTAAAGTCTAATCCTGGCTTAATCTAAACCCTGTCTGTAAAACCAGGCCTATAAGTAAGACATTCGTAAGTTGACTTAAAATTTTAAAAAGTGTAAAAAAAATTAAACACTTTCCAAAAATGGAATCTAACATTCTGTCTTCAGTCTAAAAATGTGTGTCTGACAACATAAACTATGATAAAACTATCGTACAAGTACAGTAATTGCAGACTGTATATGTGTGCACTATATATCAAACTGAAAGTCTTTAAATTTCTTTAGTTATCAATTATAAATTGCAGTGATTCTCTGGAATCTACACATTTGAACTGACATGTAACGTTAGCACAATAAGTACGGCATTCATAAGTTGATTTTTTTAACAAATTAATAAATTAAACACATGATGTTGTTTGCACAATCCAATCCAATGTGTTGAAATAGTTTCAACACCGTTTTTTGAAATAGGGGTTATTCACTGTCTCTCCTACATTTAGATAGGTGGGCAAACGCTTTTTTGTCTCAGTGCATGCATTGTCTTAGTCTGGCAGCGCCGCCACTAGTCTTAGCCATTATGCTTAGCTTAGCATAATGAATGGAATCCTTTGTTGCCAGATAGCATGTTGTGCAGACTGATCTCATGAAATGGCGTATGTATGACACGCCAATTCGTAGTTCCATTTTTGGCGTGCTATCAACACGCATAATCGCTTTTCAGCGTGTTTATGAACGCCGTTGACTTAACGTTACATTACTGTATATATAAATATATGACCTACCCCAACCCCGTCCCTAAACCTACCCGTCACAGGGGTTAATACCATTTATGAGTCTTCCCCTACCATCCTAGGAATAAAAATATCGCTCCCCAGATGTAGATCTACATTTTGCTTCGTTTCGCTCGGACATTTAACGGCGTGTACATAAACGCGGAATCACTCGGACATTTAACGGCGTAGACATACACGCATACACGCGGATAGCTCAAAATGCGTATAGATAACACGCCACTTGACTTGAAAGTGGCGTGTATGTTTACGCAAAAGTCATGATGTCATGTTGTGTTGTGAGTAAAGTGATAAAAAAAAATTATTACTTCTTGTGGCCTGAGTAATCACAACGAATTCAAATAGCAATGCAGATTAAGACTAGGCAATTCCGTAGGCAGATATTGACTTGGGATTATATTGGGGTGAAGCAAAGGCGAAGCACTGCTACTTGGGCACAGAGATATCACGCAACACCTGAAATCCCCCAACTTCCGTCAACATACCGGCGTAAATATTAGCTGGCTATTTTTCCTACAGTAGACATAGTGAATGGCGCTGAACATGGCGGATTTGTGAGAGACGAAGAGGGTGACTTCTCAGACAGTCAACATCCAGAACCATACCTCTACGAACCAGAGTTTTCAGAAGAGGAGCTGCGTGCTTTGGAAATAGACCGACAGGAGGAGGAGGTTGCGATCGCTCAACAGCCTGAGGACGTGAGGATGAGAGCCAACAGGAACTGGTGGTGAGAGTGTGGGGGAATATGCCACAACTGCGGGCACGCTCATCTTGATCTGACACGTGTGGGACGTGTCAGATCAAGATGAGCGTGCCCGCAGTTGTGTCACAGCTACCTAACTTGCGTGATATCTCTGCACGGCTGCGCCCAATATCTGCCTAGGAAATCACCTATAGTCTTAATCTGCATTGCTATTTGTACTTGTTGTGAATACGCAGGCCTTTTTTTACATGCTATCCGGCAACAAAGGATTCCATTCATTATGCTAAGCTAAGCTAGCGGTGGCGCTGCCAGACTAAGACAATGCATGCACTGAGACAAAAATGTGTTTGCTCACCTATCTAAATGTAGGGGAGACGGTGTAAGGCCTTCTAACTCGATCCAATGGCGGTATGCGATTAGAGGTGAAGGTCTCACGCGTGTTCCGTCTTTTCTCATGGCAAAGAGATTTTTAATTAAATGTGATACATTTTCTATGTATTAACTCGTTTCATCTGACTCCATAAAATGAAAAGGTTTTTCAATGATATCTGTGCATCATTAAATATCCGTTAGTGTTTGACTATTCCTTTTAACTCCAATGAAAATAAAGTCAAAGTCTGTTAGAATAATCAAATATAACAATTTATTATGTCAGGTAAATGTCTTATTACAATTCCATAATCGATTGAAAGATAATCAATGCAAACCATCAAATGTTCTAGAACAAAGAGGAAAATCCTTTACCCGACATTGTATGGCTACGTGAGCTGAGAGTCGCGAGACCCTCAACCACACGGGCTATTCTGAATACAGAAAAAGGCCCCGATCTTCTAGCTGCATTTCCTTATATACCCAGACCTCATTTCATATGTAAACAAGAGTTCACAGTGGAAATTTACTGTGTTTCCCCCCGCCCAGACTTACTGGGGGCAGAAGTTGACCATTTGTTAACAGTGGTACTTTACATTCATGAATTTACACCTTTTGGGAGTAGAACCATAGAGACCACATCCCTTTGTGTGCCAGATATCCCTAAACTCTTAAAAACCTTATTTCCTTTTGTTTTACTTATTTGGAAATGAGACATTATTACCAGTCACCCTGAGACCTTTAAAATGATACTAAACAATAATCATTCACATTAAACCCATATAAATTATTGTGTGAGTGTGGGCGATCTCTGTAAGAGTGGGGGATGTGGGGAAGGAGTGTATGTCGTTTCTTTCAGTCTTACAACGGTGAATAACCCCTATTTCAAAAAACAGTGGTGTGTTCCTTTAAAGTGAAGTGACGTCAATTATAAATTACAACGCGATTCTCGATTCTACACATTTGAACCGGAATGTTACATTACATTGACACTAAGTAGCCTTCAGCATTCGTAGACTTAAAAAAAGTGTAAGAAATTAAACTTTCCAAAAATGTTGTTTTTCGCATTCAACATCCTGTCTTCAGTCAATAAACAAATGTGTACGACAACGTAAACTACAATAAAACTATCGTAAAATTACAATAAATCCAGCCTGTACAAAGTGTGCGCTATATTCCGAGCTGAAAGTTTTAAGTTTTATTAATTACCAGTTATAAATTACCCAGCGATTCTCGATTCTACACATATGAACTAGAATGTAACACTTGTATACCAACTGAGAACCAAATGGCACAACAAAATATTCCAAGGCACTTCAAAAGTGTTGAAAACCAATGGCATTGGAATTGTTTTGAGAACCACTGGCATTTTGGCATCAATAGGCATATTTACACACACAATAATATGCTAATTATAACAAATACTAAACTCAACAATACAAGAAAAACATTTTACATCAATTATAAATTACATCACAATTAATGAGTTTATCCTTCAGTTTTGATGTCAAAACATAAACAGATATGCCCATAAGAAATGCACAAAAAAAATGTGAGCAATGGCAAAGAAACCATCAATCGGGTACATTTTGTGTAAGACTGTCCATGTAAACAAAATTAAAAAGTGAAAAGAAAACAACAACTTTTTAATCTAAACCCATTTACAAGGAAGGTTTTCAATCGTTTTCTCACACAAAGCTATCATATGACTTAGAATATTGTGCAAAACTCAGTTTTCTAGGTCATTTCATGGAGCTTGACAGCCGTGAAGTCGGTATATGAAAAAGAACAGTGTGAGCATTGTTCAAAAGTTCTCCGTTTTTGTTCTACAGACAAAAATAACAACATGCGGGTTTGGAATGACATGAGATAGAATATATAATAACAGAGATTGAATTTTTGCCTGAACCAATTATTTGATGTTAATTTCCTTTGAACAGTTACGAAACTAAATGTGTGTCTGCGCGCATTAACGGCTGCTTAAGAGTGTGTTTGTGTGCATTTGTGTCTGTGCAGAAGTAGTGACAGTACTGATCTGAATTTAAAAGACCCCCTGTTGTTCTTCACCGAAGTTAAAAGCGTCACATCAGAGCGCTTTCGCCTTTGAGAAACATCAGGCCTATAGGTGCTTCATACGGGTTCCGACCACGCCGCCTCTCCTGCAAACATCTGCTTTCATTTCATCATATCGATATTTAAGGCATATTTGACAGCGAAAGGTATCAGATCAGAGAAAGTAAGCTATGCTATCAAGTGTAATTGAATGCGTCAGAGCGGTGTGCGAGTGTTGGAGTCAAATGTAAATGCAGGTATGGAAGTAGGACTGTGTTTCCTTTGATTTTTGCAGCTCTTGTAGTCTATGGCCTGCTTTGCTTTCTACACATTTTATTCTATACATTCAGATAAAGTCAGGGGGCACAAACAAAGGCAGAAATGCTTTCAAGGAGCACGACAACTACAAATGCGCTCTGATAAACATTGGTCTCCATCCCAGTCATCAACAACAAGCCCAAATTGCCACACTGAAAACAACAATTTAAAGAACAATATGTCAAATGCAACAGTGACACGTTTGTGACTCCAAAGTCACTTGGCGCCCAACGCGGGGCAGAAACCTTCAGAGAAATAATTGATTTATCAGACGTAGGACAATTTCAGCACATAAGACAGCAGAAAACCTCTTTCTGAGCTGTTCTTATGACAGATGGCTGCAAGAGATATAAAAGTAAACTTTGCTATTTATATCTAGATATATACCACAAAACCAATCAAGAACATGTTGACAATACGTTTTTTATTTTACCATTATGACACTGTTTGTATTATTATTGCACGTCCTTGAATTGTCATTATCCAAATGCAAATCTCGTAAAAAAAAAAAAATTAAAAAAATTAAAAAAGTTGCTGAATATAATGTTTAAATACAATCAACTGGGATGTTCAAGTCATATCAACTTAAAATTCATTAAACGGACTTAAAAATGTGTTGAAAATTGTTAAAGCGATGTAAAAACATGTTGTGATAACTTATTGATCATATAATTTTTTACAGTGAATGTATTTGTTGTTGTACTGTCTTCAATGTATGCATTTCTTAATAAAAATATCACATATATGGATCTAGATATAGATTCTAGACTCTTCTAGAGATTTAGACTAATTAGGCATTGTTTAAGCAGACAGCAGTATGACACGCCATTAAAGATATTTGAATTTCTAATTACAGCTTCTTTAAAGGATACAGAAATGTGATGGACGTAACTTAGGCGCCAGGAATACGACCATAAATATCAATTAGGCAATAGCCGTGAAAACTTAGTGAAGTACATAATCCCCTGATGCATGAAGACGCCCATGAGCGGCGAGTTAAAACTGCCGTCGCTCTCCATAAATCTCGAGGATCAAAGACACTCTCTGTGATAGAGGGAGAAATTTTTACTCTCACTAATGGGTTAGAAACAAAACTGCAACCATCTCCAAGACTACCGTCCATTAGCATCGAAACCTAAGGTTCATTCGCCAATCATGTGCCAAGTAATGATTTCCTTTACAGAAACATGAGCATTTGCAGTAATGAATTGGCACTTTCCACAAAATGGTACAAATAGGGCCTGAAACTCTAAAAAAAATGAAAATATTTATGTCAATATTTTTCCCCTAACTGTTTTAACCATGTTGACAATGTTTCAGACATGTCTAAATACAGTTTAAAAATATTAAGCATTTTTCTCGAATTAATTAAATCATTATAAAATTTTGATTAAAATGGATGAGGATGAGTAACAGGGTGAGTAACAGGGTGACAAATTTAGCCTAAATTAAATAGTCACTTAGTAAGAGACCAAAATACACCAAAAGTTGATTTCATGGAAACCTATGAATTAAAGATTTGCATTTTCTTACAACAACTTCGGTAACAGAGTTGAATGGTTAAGCTTTACAAATGCAGTAAATACATTTTTGTAAAAGATTTTTTATACATCTGATGTGATTAAAACTAGCTATTTTTCATACTAGGTGAAGTCTATGCTACATAATACTCTTAAAGGGATACTCCACCCAAAAATCAAAATTCTGTCATCATTTACTCACCCTCAAGTTGTTGCAAACCTGTACGAGTTTCTTTCTTCTGCTGAACACAAAGGAAGATATTTTGAAGAACGATTGGAACTTTGGCACCATTGACTTCCATAGTATTTTTTTTTCTACTATGGAAGTCAATGGTGCCAAACAACTGTTTGATTCCAATCGTTCTTCAAAATATCTTCCTTTGTGTTCAACAGAAGAAAGAAACTCATACAGGTTTGCAACAACTTGAGGGTGAGTAAATGATGACAGAATTTTCATTTTTGGGTGGAGAATCCATTTAATAATAAAAGTATAAATTCCTGTTCATGCCAAGGACAGCTAAAAAGATATAGTTCTAAAAATGTTCTAATACAGTCTTCGCTATAGTTATCTATAAAGTTATTGTTGTTGGTGTGACCGTGCCTTAATAATGGGACACCAAAAGTTTTATCATTATTGATATTTTATTTACGGGTAAAAGGCAATGCCTAGAACTTTTAACTATAGCAATTTCATATAAAACGAGACACGAATGGTTCCTGGCAAAGAAGTCACTGGTGGGACTGTACGCCGTTAACATTTGAATGATTTTTATGTCAAACTGACATAAGGAACTGGAGGTCAAGAATTACATCATCGACCGGTTAGCCTGGAATTCATTCGTATGTCTTAAATAAAAACGATAATGTTAAATTATGCATGGCCGTTTGAGGAATGGGATATAGCATTCTATGTCACGCAACTACACATTGCTGCGTACCCTTGTTAAATCTTATTCTAAATGAAGCATGTGATAAATTAGATAGAAAGCATGAAGAGGGAATACTCAAGCCGTGAGCATCAGGCATAGCGTTCACCAGATCATGAACGGGCTGCCGGCTGAAGAACACCCTTCAAGAGTTGGCAGCTGAATCGACTGACAGTGTTGTAGGAAACCCTCAGGCTGCAGAACTCAATGTTCAGGCACTTAAGATGACCGTGAAGAAAACACACACAAACTAAAGATTGCGATATATATTGAAAATTCGCAATATATCTGCACTGACGCTGCCGTCATAACATTAAGTGATTTTTGTTTTGTTTAAAAGCGTCTCTATAGAATCAAAAACAGTGATTAGATTTTTCACTTTTCTGTGAATCAGTTCAAACTGTCATTTTGATGAATTTTTTATAGATTTTTTTTAGATTAAACTGAAAAATCGATAAAAAATTAATCAAAATGACTGTTTGAACTGATTCACAGAAAAGTGAAAAATCTTATCTAACACTGTTTTTGATTCTATATGTCTATCAATATATATCATCGTTCAAAAGTTTGGGGTCAATACAATTTTTTTTTTTTTTAAAGAAATTAAAGGAGTAGTTCACTTTTAAAAAAACTTTTGCTGATAATTTACTCACCCCCATGTCATCCAAGATGTCCATGTCTTTCTTTCTTCAGTCGAAAAGAAATTAAGGTTTTTGATGAAAACATTCCAGGATTTTCTCCATATAATGGACTTCATTGGGAACCAAACGGTTCAAGGTCCAAATGAGAGTTTCAGTGCAGCTTCAAAGGGCTTTAAACGACTCCAGACGATGAATAAGGGTCTTATCTAGGACCCTTCGAGTCATGACTCGAAAATAGATTTGTTCATTTTGATGAACGAGTTCGAACAGGAGAGTCACGAACGCTCATCACAGAACAGAGCAAGGCGAGCATTTGTGCTTATAAAACTTAAACTTTGTTATTTATTTTTTAAATGACAGATCGTTACGCTAGATAAGACCCTTATTCATCGTCTGGTATCGTTTAAAGCCCTTTGAAGCTGCACTGAAACTGTCTTTTGGACCTTGAACCGTTTGGCTCCCAATGAAGTCCATTATGTGGAGAAAATCCTGGAATGTTTTCATCAAAAAAATTTCTTTTCGACTGAAGAAAGAAAGACGTGGACATCTTGGATGACATGGGGGTGAGTAAATTATCAGCAAAAGTTTTTTTTTTAAGGTGAACTAATCCTTTAATACTTTTCTTCAGAAAGGACGCATTAAATTGATCAACAGTGACAGTAAAGACATTTATAATAATGCAAAATATTTATTTTTTAATTCAATGCTTTTCTCTTAAACTTTCAATAAATCCTGAAAAAGAATGAATCACGGTTTGCACAAAAATATGAAGCAGCAAAACTGTTTTCAACTGTGATAATAATCATAAATGTTTCTTGAGCATCAAATAATCATATGATTTCTGAAGGATCATGTGACACTGAAGACTGGAGTATTGATGCTGAAAATTCAGCTTTG